>JAQGAS010001420.1:0-19696 GCA_034686365.1 Pachymerium ferrugineum | reverse complement strand
CAAAACGTGGTTGGGTGGATTTCACATCCACCGGATCTAGATCCACTGGATTTAGATCTGTAGTGTGAATGAGGTATTAGACGTTACAGAGAAATCCGTTATTTGTTACTATTAGTATTAATTTTTTTTCTTATAAGCTGGCGTGTAATAAATCGACATTTTACGCGCATGAGCAGCTGTTTGTCTGCCTGCGGGTAGTAGCCAATCAGTAGCGTTCATTGGATGTGATCCAAGTTGGTTTCTGATTTATTGACTTGCCGTGGGAACATCAACGACGATACCTGAGGCAGACGAAGAGATTTATTTGTGGATTCCACTCCCAAGTGAATAATCCTTCTTTGCAGTGTAAGTCTCTCGACGAACGGATTACAATGGCTCCCATCATTTATTGCTCACTTTGGGCGCTCTCTGACGTCACACACATTTGCAATATATTAAAAAAAAAGTAATGGCCTGAGAAAGTTTTAGGAGTGGGAAAAGGAATTTTTTTAAGAAGTTTAAATGAAAAAATATGTCTTTTTTGAAAGATACAAATTTTGATTTTGATGGAAATTTTTTTTCTCTCTCTCTCCCGCGTTCTCGCCGGTTCAATTAGGTAACGCGGTGTCGGGATGATAAAAGGGGAATAATAAAATATGAAATTTCGTGTTGCAGTGGGTTCATAAAAAAAAGAAATTCATGCAAAATGAATTAGGCTTTTTGGAGGTCCAACTGCAGTTTCAGATTAAAGTTTAGCATTAATTTTGTAAGGTTGCCTAAGCAGTAATCATTTTACGTAATTGGATTAAAAGACAGGTAGAGAATAAGAACTTAGTTCTTTAATTGAAATTTATTCAGATTTATTTTTCTTATTACTGTACAAGATTTTTTTTTTCTAACGAAATAAGTTTACTTAAGTTAATTGAAAACAAATTACAAATGGGATTTCTTTTTTAAAATTTAATTTAATGATTAAAATTTACTGTCAAATTAAAAGCATTAAATCTAAATTATTTATTCGGAAGTAGCCACAAGTCCAATTAGGAATGACTATTCTTGCAGGAGTTGAATCTGCTTGAGACTTACACTATAGGCAATTAATGGGGCGAGGCTTTTCCTCCAAAACTTGAAACAACACTTTAAAACGAATTTTATGTTTTTTCTAGACAGCCCGATACACCAGCTGAGTAACTCTACAGTCAAATTGCACTTAATGTATGGAAAATTCTGTAGTTTTAAGAAACGTTACACTTTATACTTGAAATTTTTAATGTTACTTGGCAAGTAAAGATATTAGTATCACAATATTTAAATATTCTTTACACATTATTTTTAGTTGCAGGGTAAACTACATGGGACATCAAGTTGTGTTTGCTACGACCTTCATCACTGACCTTTTATAAATGTCCCCCAAAAAAAAATCTAACTCCAAACTTTTTATCGACTTTTTTTATTTACCAACAACATATAAATCAAAAATTTATTTACCAAAATGATCTTTTTATCCCCTTTTAGGTCCACCAGGTATCAGACCCATGTCCCGGATGTCGGTCGTTGCAGGGTATGACGTCATTGTCAAATGTCGCGTTTTCGGACATCCGTTAGAAACTATCATGTGGGAAAAAGGTATATAAACATTTTAAAGGAAAAGATTTAATTTCCTGCTTTGCCTCTCGTTTTTTTTATACCACTTCTTTTCCATCCACATTTTTTTTGGGCGCTAGTGACTTTTTTTATTCTTCTCTTTCCTCTCTAGACGGTCTTTTGTTACCGGTCAATCGGCGCCAAAAGCTTTTTGCAAACGGCACCTTGGCAATTCAAAACATTCAGAAAGCCATCGACGGGGGCAAATACGCATGCGTCGTACGTGGTTCTTCAGGAGACGCCGTTCGAAAGGACATGGAGCTCACAGTGATGGGTGAGTAGCCCGTGGTGAAGTCAGCAGAATTGAATAGTTCAAATAAAAAAAGGAAATGTTAAGCCGGATGCGGCAGTTGATTTCTCTGGATGAGACTGGTGAAATTGAATGATCAAAAACAGAATTCGATTTTTTTTCCTTTTGTGGAATGGACGTGTAGGGTTTAATTTATGTGTTTTGAATTGAATTGGGCGGATTAGGGATTTATGTGGTTGGTTTATTTCCTGATCACCTGCGAAGGGGAATGATGATGCGGGAACATCCTCTTTGATAATAACTCGGTGTGTCAATAATTACGATTAGTTTTGAGGTATGTCACAGCATTCGTGCTAATTAACAGAGTATGTTGCTGGTTGATAGGGAAGAAAATTTGAAGTTTAAACAAAGTTTAGGTAAGTGCTTCAAATGTGGGAATCTCTAAATATCTTGACTTAAAGGGGCAATCAATCTTTTTTTACAAGTTATATTAAATAAACTTGTATGACTGTCTGATTGTTATTCTGATGGTTTCTCTTAACAATTTTAACAATCTGAGGGAGAAAAGAAATTTTGGCTGTTCCAGTTTTTGTTTATACTCCCCTTTTGTGCAAGCTACTTTTTGTGTTTGATGCTGTCTGACAAACACTTTAATAAAATATACTAGAAAGTTCGGTTTATTTTGTGCCCTTATAAATTTTTAAACACAACATTTTATTTAAAATCAGTTTGATTGCCATTTTAAGTTAAGTATTGATGATATTTGTACGATAGAAAGAAAACTTTTAAATTTATTTCTGAGACAGCTTCGATTTTGTATGTTAAATCTCATTGGATTTATACATAAATTATTGAAAATGTAGTGTATAAATGCCATTTAAGTTTATATGAAAGTGAAATTGACACTTGAAAAACTTGAAAGTAATTCACATGTTTAAATGAAGGTGCAATTTCTTCAGTTGAATATTAATTACGACGTTAAATACTCATTTTAATTGACAGCGGGTTAAGTTTACATATACAAATTTCGAGTTTTTACTCGCACAACTGGTGTCACCTTTGCTCTCAATTTTACAAAACTTTCAGCTTTATACGTACTACACTTTAATGCCAACTTACGCGATAACTATTTCAACATTTTGACAATTCTTTTCGAAATTGCAAGTGTCAGCAGTATATGAGCAAATTGCACCCCTCTCTAAATCCCTTTTTTCCACATGTGTGAAATTTTGTTGAGATGAGAACTATTCACTCAATAAAACTTCCGCTCGAATTAACACAGTATACAATTCAGATGCCAAAAGCAGTCACCAGCTGGCGATATCCAGTCTCATCCAAAAATAACAAATTTGATGACCTCTTTAGTCATTTTATTATAGTGATGATCCAAAATAATAAATTTTTGGTTTTAAGATGAAATCTTCTCAGGAAACTTATCTCATTTGGTTGACAACATACTTTTGAGATAATACAAAATGTTAGTTAATTTGGGAAAGGCCCCTTTTTTTTTTACGCTTCGCCTTTACGTTTCATTTACTACTGCTTTATAAAAAATTATTTGATTGACTTCAACTATCAGACTTTACTTTTGCTCACTATCAACGAATTTCTCTTTGCAAAACTAATAATTCGTTTGCATTCAAATCTATTGTTTACATTCTGTCTGGCAAACGTTTGAAGGAAAAGAAAAAAAAATAATCACATACCAAAATTAAAATTTCAGTTTCAATCTGCTGGTGCATGTGTTTCATATGTTTCTCAAATTGTTTTCTATCTTTCTTTGGTTGCATCAATGATAAACTTTTTTTTCAATCGACTTTTCTCTTCTTTCTCTTTGATCTTCTCTTGTTATTTTTTTTTCTCTTGTGCCTCGTCTTGTTTAGTTCCCCCAAAGATTTCGCCTTTCTCCTTCCAAGACGAAGACCTGTATGAAGGCATGCGCGCACAGGTCACGTGCGCCGTCCGTCAGGGTGATCTTCCAATAACTATCCATTGGTTGAAAGATGGAGTACCAATTGAGGCCACACCTCAAGGCCGCCAGGGGGCACTAGTGGCCAGAGCTTTTGACGGATTCACCAGTTCCCTTAGCATTGATAGTGTCGCTTCTGAACATAATGGCAACTACACGTGTGTCGCCACCAACATGGCGGCTGTCGTCACCTATAGCACCACCTTGAGGGTCAATGGTAAAAAGTTTTTGCTGTTTTATGTTTTTTTTTTTTTTGTAGTGAAATGACTCTCATGCAGACAGATCTTGAACAGGTGAAAATAAAGCTCCAACTAGTCGACAATATCTCGCCTATAAAATTAAAACGACAAAATTGGGGATTACAAAAGTTGACAACTTGTGGCTTGAACAAAATTGATATCTTTAATAAAACACCAGATTAATGTCATTTAACATTAAGATCTGTTTGCGTGCAGAGTAACTAATTTTAGTCGTTATTACATTGCTTGTTTCCAGCGCCACCACAGGTGTCAGTCTTCTCATCCCCTTCAGTTGGAGTACACGAGGGAATGGTCGTGCGGGTGACCTGTAGCGTGACTCAGGGCGATCTTCCCATCTACTTTGACTGGGCCAGAGACGGGCGACATATCGCTGCAGGGGAGGGAGTAATCATCAAAGATTTTGACGAATATGCCAGCATACTAACCATCAATGACGTCAGACGACGCCATACTGGACGCTACACGTGCATTGCCAAGAATTCGGCTGCATCTGTCAAGCAATCCACCCATCTCATTGTCCATGGTAATCACCTCCTTAGGTCCCTTGCCCCTGTTCCTCTTCAATTCCACCAGATGTCACTTCTCCTCGCCTACTTTCACCTCTCTCTTAACGTAATAAACAGCCGTAAAAGGCGATGAACGTCGCTACATTTTCTATCCTTTCTCTTCGTGCCTTCAAATTTATTACGACACATCAACCTGATCCGACGTCGTGTTTATGAATTTATTCGTTGGATTTTTCAGGTGGAAAAATACACGAGGGATTTTCTTATACAACATGAGCTTTTGATCTCCTCTTTTCATTGTGTCATGTGTATTTTTTTCTTTATTATCATTTTGCTTTTTGTTTTTTTCTTTTTTTTAAACACTCAAGTTCCCCCTCGTTGGTTGGTGGAACCTAAAGACACTCAGGTGTTGGTGGGAGCAAGTGCAAGAATGGACTGTCAAGCTGATGGATATCCAGAACCGAGCATCACGTGGATGAAAGCAGTAGGTAAACATCCTTTTCTCCAACCTCCCTATTTGTCATTGGATTGTGTGACATTACAAGTGATAATGAATTGTTTATGATGGGGGAATTGAATAATGAGAAGTTTGAAGGTTGGGAAACTTATCTTGAAATTTGTGTCAGTTTAAACGTTGGGTTTTGGAAAATTGAAGCTAAATAGACATACGTTGTCTTTTTTCATACATGGTTTGGTCTTATATATTTGAGTTGATGTGCAGAGTGGCTTTCTACCTTTAAGTTCAAAGGTCGTAGAAAACTGAATTAGCTTGGTCTTCTGTGCTGTTAGTTTATGTTTACCAAACTTGAGGTGTGAAAGAGACGGAGGTTTTTAAGAAGGTCAAAATTACATCTAATCAACTCTATAGCTTCATAACTTGGTGTAACCCCAGCTGCAAGCAAAATAGAAACCCAATAAGGGTTTATTTTGATTCCAACTAGAGATAACTCACGTATACAGCAATATTCGTATTGATATTATCGCAAAAATCACGAAAATGAAAAGAAAAAATAGAAATTAAATGTTAATTTTCTGATTTTTTTTTCTCGCTTCTTAATTTCAAATTTAGTTTAAGAAATCCAATTTACCGTGTATGAGATTTGTATTAAAACCCAGATGAAGAAAAAAAACTCGGGAGATAAAGTCTGCTAATTTACATATTTTGCGGTTATTTAACACAACCGCACACAGGTGAACTTTTTTTTTTTTTTCTTTCTTTCTTAAACTCCCAAAATTCAAATGAAGCGAGCGAAAGAATTCTAATTGGAATTAAAATGATAAGGCGAAAAAGTTGTGTTTCTCAGCATAAGAATCTTTTCAAAGTGTAGGTAAAAAGGGAGAAGAAAACTTTTTCTCCTTAACGATTCAAACTGTAGTTTGACTAGAATTTTTGTTAAAAGACGTTGAAAAATAACCTACAGATGGCGTCTTAGCAACATCTGCGTCGAGCGAGTTAATTTAAATAAGAAAATGGAAACGTGTGTTGTTTGGCCAGATTGGATGAGCCGACGACTCTTCTTGATATATTTACATAGGAATGAACTCTTAAAGGCAACAGCGCATGCGGGATCAAGCCGTAATTTGAGTACTTTGTCTCTTCCGTTCAAACAAATAGGCCAATTGCAGTGCTAGCGTTTCAACTTAAAGGGACAGTTGATAAGTTAATTTTGAGTAAAAGTTTGGCCAGAGGAATTAGGTAAGAACAAAGATTTACAGTTTGTTTGTAGAGGGGGAGTATAAGCAAAGAATGGAACAGCCTTTGTTGCCATTCTTTTTATTGGTTAAAAAGGTGGTCTTTACAGAGTTTTATGATTGTGCCTTTAAACTGTTATTTCTTACAAAACCTAATTTATTTATTCTTTTTCCATGTGGGTGAATTGTGTAATTAGGTTTGTGAAAAATTGAGTGGTAATTTGTTGCTGGTGTGTTCTCTGTCCGTTTTTCACAAACTTTTTAAATGTTTAATGAGTGACATTGGGTAAAGCAATTTGCTTGGGTGGGGAGGATTAATGGATGGGATTAATTCTGTTTGTGAATGAATGTTGGGACGTTTTTTTCATGTTAATGACGGGCATCAAATTGATAGATGGATTAATAATATTTTATAATGCTATCAAATGTTGTTTGTTGCTAATTTGAATTTAAACATGGATTAAATTACTGGGTTTAAGTGAGGAAATAAAATGGGTTACGACGGATGGGATGAACAGTATATAAAAATCTTTTAGTGTTATGAAGGATGTTAATGAGTTTTGTAAAGACTTTAATACACCTTTGCAATGTTTAAAGACTTTAATACATCTTTGTAACGTGTAAATTTAAGAAAAATGAAAATGAAAGATATTCAAGTTGGGAAATCAGAAGTAGTTGAATATTCCTTTAAGATATTGCTTTAAATAATGATTAGTAATTGAGATGAATCGACACTTTTTTTAAAACATATCTAATATTATTCCACCCATTTTGCTTTGAAGTTTAATTACAATTGAACATCAAAGTAATTGAAAGTGAAATATGTGTAAAATTTGTTCTTGAAAAATCTTTGATCTACTGTTATGATATTATTAAATAAGAATTCCTTAAGTAATAATTGATTTTATTTAATATATTGACGCATGAAGGTTGAGATGTTTATAATCTGGTACTAAGGTTCTGTACACAAAATTAAGTTTACGTTAAATTAATTTTATAGTGAAGTAACGAACCCTATTAACATGATGTCAAGACTATGTGAATTTGCGAGAGTTCAAACATAATTGCATAGGAAGGGTAATATTGCTGTTAACAACATATTGTAAACATTTTGTAACATTAAAACACATGGAAGTTGAATCTTTGTAAACTCTTAAAGTATCATAGGCAGATAACAATTTTTAACCTAAGAGTTGAAAAATCTAAACAGACAACTCATCGTACCTGTAATGCATTCTATGAGTGAATTGAATGCATTCTATGAGTGAATTGAAATAAGAAACTAAAAAAGGCAAAAGTCGCAAATAGTGTCTGGGGTCACACGAAACACACGTACTAAAAACTCCAAACTACTAATCTAAAAAATATTTTTTCACCAAAACATGATTGACAGTACTTGACTTTTATTTTCTTATTTTCTGCTGTTAGGGGAAGTGCCATCGGACTACCGGGAGATTCTTGCTAACGGAGGCAATGCCAATATTTTACCTAATGGCTCATTAGTACTATCCAGTATAAGAGAAGTTGACCAAGGCTACTATTTGTGCCAAGCAAACAGCAATGTAGGAGAAGGATTGAGCAAAGTGTTTTTCCTCGACGTACACGGTAAGTTCCGTCAAATATTTCACAGCAATTCCCAATGCTATTAACATCAGGGCAATTTGATAATAATTGCACCACCCAAAGGCGCAGCTTTTCTTCTCCATTGGCCACAATAGTTTTATAAATAGAATATATATAAAGTTTTTTTTTTTTAAACGATAGAATTCCATCATGACGAACAAAAGGGATTAAGAATAAAAGGCCAAAAAGGGTAAGGTGGTAATTGACGGGAAAATAAAGGATTGAATGCAACCTTTGTAGCAGCTAGTAGTACAATTAGCTGAGTTATCTGCTTTCTATGGCAGCACCACTTTTGATTGCAGCACGCTCCATCACCTTGTTAGTTACCTTTTATGGTTTCTAAAATGGTAGTCTTCTATCTGCAACGATCGTCGTCCTTAAATGTCTTTTCGGACGCCACCCGGTCGGCCAAATTATTGATTAAAGTCAGTGGCAATAAAGTGGAAGGGAATTTTATCGATTCATAAAGTGAGTCGGGCTAAATTAACGCACACGTCAAAATCTCTTCTCTGTGGCAAAGATGCATGGCTAATCAGCTCATTCGCCTCGCAAATGAAGATTTTTTTTCTTTTTTTTTTTTTTTTTTTTAATGAAGATGGATAGTAACATTGGGAAAAGACGCTTTTGATATTAGATTGATGGTCTTTTATTTGGCTTTCTAATGAAGAATTATCTTTTGGGGAATAGAAGATGAAAAGGAATTTGAGAAATGTTATTAAAAGTGACGTTTTTAAATTTTTTTTTGGTTTGAATTTGATATGTTTATAATTTTTTTTTCTTGTTGATTTGACAGGTTTGATTCATCTTTTGTTGCTTTACAATTTTTTTTTTTTTTAGTTTTATTTGTTGACTAAGTGTAGTAAACTGTTCTGGTTTTGACAGTTCCGGTTCAATTTGAAGTTAGAAACCGAAACCAAACGGCAAAGAGAGGTGAAAACATACGGTTACAGTGCAACGCCAAGGGTGACTTACCAATCAAAGTCAGTTGGAGCGTAAATTCTCATCCTATTGAACCTGATCTTAGACCGAGGTAAGAAAATACACTGGAAGAAAATCAAAAAAATATTGAATGAAGTTTAACCTTTCAGATATAAAATCAAAGAGACGTCAACTAAACATGGATTTCTAACGGAACTTATTGTTACGAGAAGTGAAAGGGCTGATTCAGGACTTTATTCTTGCTCTGCTACAAATGCTCATGGAAGAGACAATACACTTATCCATCTTACAATTCAAGGTAAATTATTAAATTCTCTAAATAATATTTTAAATGGTGCAATTTCTTCACCATTCCAGAGTTTGCGTAAAACCTATCCTATGTAACCTCAAGTTTTAAAAAAAAAAAAAAAAAATTGTAAAATTTTTTTTTTTTGGCCGAAGTTTTGTATAAATTTTGCAAATTTTTTCTGGATCTGATGCCTACCCGAATTATCTAGTGTAACTTCTAGGAGTCTTGTGTTCAGTTCTGTTATTAATAAGGTTTGACAACTTACAAAATTTAACTAAAACATACGGAGAAAAGAAATTCGTTCAACTGTACACTGCACTTTTCATAAGTTTAAGAAAAGATCCGTGACTTAAATGTGCTTTAGGTATAGTCAGCTGATAATTAAATATTAAATAGTGCATCTAAAGAGAGGATTTTTTTTAATATCCAAAAATTGCGGGTGTGGGGAAAATTATGTAGAGGATATTTGTTCTTTTGAGAATTTTAGAGTTTGCTGCTAGGAGACGTGGATGCAATATTTTTAAATCGGCAGCAAACTTTTTTTTGGGTAGTTGTCTCAGATCATAACAGTATTAAATTCTCGTTTGGGTTGCAGGTATGCAATTAAGAAATTATCAATAACGACCTATTATTCTTTTTTTTTCCCAAAATTTAATAAGGACAATGTTAGTAAAGGGAGGGCATGTTATCCCCACATACGTCGACTAATCCTCTTTTGTGGGAATATTTTGTCTTGTTAGAGGCAAAATATTGATCCTATGTTTGAAACAAGTTTTGAGCAGCTCATTAGTGCAGTTTACCAAACTCTAATTTAAAGTAGTCTGCAGTTTCCGGTTTTTTTTTTTTTTTAAATTTGTGTACAGAAAAAAAGTTTTGCACAGATCACTTACGTTGCGTGTCGCTTTTCGACCGAAATAAAAAAGTTAGAAAACTTAACTTTTTTTTTTTCAAGAAAAAAAAAAAAAAAAAAAAACATTTTAATAGCGATTTTTTTCTTCCTCACGTTTAACTTCAATTATTCACTCCATCTGATCAGTTTGATAATGTCGGTCCACGTGACATGTGGTATCTGTGTTTTCGTCACAGGTTTTGGCAGGTTTTCCCTTCATGGTGAATGAGGTGCGGTTTGTCGTGCCAAACGTTGACGACGTGTCGTACTGACCACCGCCGACTACCGCAAAATCGTTTATCCGACCTGAATGAAATTAATCAGCCGGACATGAAATCAATGCTCACTCAAGATACACTTTTCATGTCATAAAAGCCACTTTGGACTTAATAGGCTTATTTTTTGACGACCGGATTGTTCAAAAATCTTAGTTGACACCATTTTGAATTATTTATATTTTAGGAAGAGAGTTCACACTAAACTGATTTCGTTTATAACTTGACAGTTATCAAGGGGGAGGAATTGAAATTCGGATTTATGCTTATTCTTAATTTAATGATTTTTTGATGAAGGTGTCCATAAAATACGGAGTGACACTTATTTATAATTAAATTTTACTCGTTATAGTATTAAAAGTTTTGCTGACGTTAATGACGTGAGATTATAATTTTGTGACAGCATATTGGAAATAATTTTAAAAAAAGTAGACACAATGTCTTGTACACTAAAACAAATTAAGTCATTTAATTCAACCAGTTATGACAGGTACCAGTGATGACGTAAATGCTGTTTAGATAGATAACATTGTATAATACTCATTACTTTATTTGCGATTGCAATTTATTGCTAATTTTTGCTCCTATGTCTTTCAGAATTCTATATATTCACAGAGTTTTAGTTGTATTTAGAAATTTTTACCAAGTTGAGCATTTATGCGACTTAGTTCTTTGGTTATACTTATGAAAAAATATCATTAGGTATTGATGTTCTGTTACTTTCGATCAAAGATGGCTGTTACAAATCAAGACAATATCCAAATGCTTTATAAAGAAGTTAAGAAAAGTTAGTGGTTGGTGCCCCATGAATTTGAATTTTCAACCTGAAGTGCCTTTTCTCCTGCGACCTTAATTGTAAGCCGACGTATTTTAAAGCGGTGGAAACTTGGTAAGGGCGCTTTTGATGGATCCTTTTCGCGCGGTTTGTGCCGTCTCTTAATATCGCCATTAGGTGTAAGGGGGGAACAAGTGGCACTCGCGCCTCATTACCGCCATCTAACGACCGTTTCTCCAAGTTCTGTACGATTTGAGTTTGTTTTTCCTCCGCTGGAATTTCTTTAATATAGGAAAATAGTATTTTGGGAAAAGGAGGAAATAGGTTCGGAATAAAATTTTCTATTCAACATTGATCGATGCGCAATCGATTTATATCTTGCAGGAACTAGTTTCCGACTGAGTGATGACTTCGTTTTCGACATTGCGTCCATTAGTAGTAATAGGGGACCCTCGAGCTGCGAATTATTCACAAGGCAATCAGAGCCAAATAGGCTTCACTTGACAAGAGTATTAATAGAGCACACGGATCAAAGACGCTTAACTTTTTTCGTCGTTAAAAAAATAAAATTGAAGTAGAAAAAAAAACGTTCACTGTTGTTTTTTTTTTTTCTCTACTAGTTGGAAGAAATTGGAGAAAAAAGCTGCGTCAGTGTCTGGCATTGATTTACAATGATGGATTGGTTTAAACCTAGTTATCCAATACAAAATTTATGTTGTTAGAACATTAGTGAGGAATTGCATTGGCTAAGCTTGTCAATATGTGACATTTTGGTGAAATACGTATTGCACCAAAAACAAATTGACTTTAAAGGACCTTGATTATGTATGGCATTTTGTGAATTTCTCATTTCTGAACTTTCGCTTGGTTGATGCCCATCCAATTTAAAAGGGCATCACTGACTCGTTGTTTATCACTGCCTTATTAAATTTCCAACTTAAAGCCAATCGGAAGTGCAAGTTTCGCTTGAAATCATATCTCTCCCCCAAATGATTTATTAAAGCAGAAATTAGCGGGACTTAAGGATCGTTGAGATAGTGATGCAAACTCGGGATTGACCTGCAGTGTCAATTTATTTGGTAATTAAATGACGACTGGTGTTAAGTTGTGGTCAGTCAGTAAATGCCAGGTCAGATTGCAGTACCAACAGGTCTAGTGATTGGTCATAAAACCCATAAAACATCTCCAAATTGGACACAAAGTCGAATATTTAGTTTAGAAATAGTTACTAATTAAGCAGAATGATTAAACATTCATACCTGTCATTGGTTTGATAAATGAAAATTGAAAAGGTTAATTTTAATGCTGACACCCGATGATTTGTGGGGCTTATTTTGATTAGTCGGGTGTGGCATTTTAACTCTTTGCAAATGAAAGGGTTGCGTGCGACCCCACTATCTACAATTTTTGTTCGGCTGCCAAGACAAATGTCTTGACTCTGATTGGCTGATGGATATTGACACTCGTGTCACTGCCATGACCTGACTTGTTAAGGCGAAAGGGGAATTGAGCAGTGTACATCCCGGGAGATGTCTTACCGACTGCCCCGAAGAGCTTTCTCAACAGAATGGGGAGAATTAAATCCGTTTGCTGCCTTTTCTTTCCCAAGGTTCACTCGCTTGGAAGATTGTGCTGGAGCGTGGAGATTTCTCTTCTTGTCTCGGCTTTTCCTATGGGACCCATTTTGGCCATTTGCCAACACTTTGCCTCGTTAATTGCGCCTGTGGATTGAGAAACACGCTGTGTTTGATTCTTTCTCTTGTTTTCACTCGTCGTTTTCACATTGTCAATCCTTTCTAACTTGATTGATTTGTCTTTTCAGAGCCACCTGAATCTCCTAGATCACTTAATGTGGAAGACTACGATGCCCGGTCTGTGCATTTGGCCTGGATGCAGCCCTATGATGGCAATAGTCCAGTTGGGAAGTATATTGTTCAGTATAAACATGTTCTTGGTTAGTTGAATTGTTGGATTTTGAGTGATTTTGAGTGTTTTTGACTTGGCATCTTTCTTTTTCTAGCGGATTGGATCGGCGGTTCTGCCAATGAAACTGTGATAGGTCGAGTGACTAGTTGTAGTGTGACCGGTCTCTTACCAGCGACAAAGTACGCGTTTAGGGTGATGGCTGAGAATGACGTTGGAGTTAGCGAACCGAGTGAAACGGTTGTAGTGACCACTGCAGAAGAAGGTGAATAAATTATTTTTCTGTTCTTAGACGTCAACTCACAAATACTGCATTGTGGGTAGAAATATGCTGATAGGCGTGTCTGTGAGCACGTCTCTCTTGCATTTTGTCCTCTGCTACAAAAAAATTTATTTAATACACACATATTCTTTTTCAATGTTCCTTTTCTTCAGTTTCAAATTTTCTCTTATCCTAACAAAAGCAACATTTAACATTTAATTCAACATTTAATTGGGTGATCCAAAGGGTGACCAATCACATGCGTAATACGCATGCCGCTAAATTTTGCGCTAAATGGAGACAATTTTATATGGGAGTGATATCAATCGTTCGTTAAATTGCACGTAGATGAATTTTAAAATCAAGTTTTTGATGGATTTTTTTTTTGAAGCATCTTAATTCGCTCGAAAATTATACCTTTTTTTTACAAACTTACAAACAAATGTTAGTATTTCAATACATTTCATTATAAATTGTGATATTAAACATCACGTGGCCTTGATTCGGAACTATTGATATCAAAACAAAACGTCACATCCGCCAATCGTTGCATTGCATTGCATGTACTACGTAATGGCGGATGATATACAATTTAAGTAAGTACAATTTAAGTAAGTACAATTCTCCTTTGAATTGTTTGCTTCAGCTTAATGTTCGAGTGACAGAGTAGTAATTGATTGACATGCGTTTCCCCAAATGATTGAATTAAATGTCCAAATTGATCAAATATTGGTGTGACAGATTGATGTTTAAGATGTTTTCGGATTAAGAATTCGTGACTTATGACGACGTAAAATGTTTCAAAATAATAAATTTCTTGTTAATTACGCTGCTAAAATTTCAGAGAGTAACACCTTGAAAGAGATCTATAGTTTATTTATCAAGTACCAAAAAAATAATCATAAGAAAAAGACTAGTCTTTAATTTTAAAAAATGTTGCTGACAGTTTGGTTAACTATTTTCAGCTCCTTCTGCGCCTCCTACACACATCCATATAGAAGCGACCCAAACACAGTGCCTTAAAGTTTCCTGGAAGGTAATAACTTTTTTAAACCTCACTTCCATCTCCTTGTTTACTTTACCCCTTTTTATACCCTCTTTCTTTTTGCTTGGTCGCCTATTGACATCTGTAAGGTGATATCATGAGAGATAACCAGGTGACGTGGATAAAAGACATCGATGTTGCAACCTCTAACAAAAAAAAAAGTCGATAAATAGAGAAGGGGGAGGGGATAAAAGTGTGGGAAAGAGGATACTAGATACCATCAGTGGTTTCTTATTTTTTTACCGGGGTGTTGCACGCCAAAATCAATTTGGTTTAATTCTCTATTAAGTAACGAACATGTCAAATTTATTTTTTTTTTTCTTTTAGGCACCTCAGAAGGATTTATGGCACGGGGAGATTTTAGGATATAACGTTGGTTACAAAATTCAAGATTCATCTGAACCTCTTCTCTTCAAAGCTGTGGAAAGTGCAGACATGGATGGAGGACATTTAGAATTGAGGGGCCTTTTACCCTTCACGAAATACGACATCGTGGTTCAGGCTTACAATAAAATAGGACCAGGTCCACTCTCAGAGCCCATCACTGCCACTACAGCTGAAGAAGGTGAGGGATTTTAAGTAGGCAGCTCACGAATCTCTGGCTTTGACATGTTGGCACAACTAATTTAATTAAAGCCAAAGTTTGTCGAGGTGATTTGCTACCTGGTATTGTATGTCTGTGCCAGCAGGTTAGAGGTAACGTTAATTAATATTCGGAATGCGTAACGAAACAGAGTGTTTATAAAAATTAATAAAGCGTGTAGTTTGTTTTATTCCAAATGAGATCGATTTGGTGGAAGAATGAAAATTTTCTTCTTTTTTTTTTTTTTGAGTGTTTGCCAGGTGAATTGGATATTTTTCTTTAGCAGATATTAAAAATGAATGAGATTGCAAAATTATTGTCTTTTTAAAAAAAATATGTTTTCATTTTGTGGAAGAGAGGGATTTTCATTTTTAAAATTTTTAATATAAAGAAAAATTGTCGAGTTGAGTTTTTTTTTTAAATATATTTTTTTTGCTTCATTTGCAGTTCCTAGTCGTGCTCCGGACGAGGTTCGTTGTTCTGCACACTCTTCACAGAGTATCCACGTGACTTGGGCACCTCCTTCGACACAATCCGTTAATGGAATTCTACAAGGCTATAAATTATTATACCAAGAAATTAACGCCCAGAAACGGCACTCGCATAGATCCACTTTCGGACAAGGTAAAAAAAAATTTTTTATAAAATTCTAAATGAGCAATGAGTGTTTTTAGAATTGAACTTATTCTTAAAGTGCTTATAACGGAAATGTGTGCCACAATAGTGAGATTGCGCAAACTCATTGACGTCAAATTCATCGATTACTAAGTTTGTTATTTATGCATTCAAATTAATAGACGAGATATTGAAAAATGATTTGACACGAGTGATAATTATAATTATCTCACACGCAAAGTTGATTATGAATAGCAACATCCTCGTTTGTCATTTGTAACACGAGAACTACTCAAATTGCGTTTACATTTTGTTGCTGTTTACAGATAGTTCAGAGATGGAAACCAAGATAACACCATCATTGGAGACCATTTTGCACGGATTATCAAAATTTCAAAATTATTCCATTCAAGTACTCGCCTTTACTCGTGTCGGCGATGGAGTCAAGAGCGAGCCCATCACGTGCCAAACATTCGAAGATGGTAACGAAATTTAATTCGAACATTTATAAACACATAACCAAAGTATTACAACACTATTTTTTTTTCTTTTTATTACAGTGCCCGAAGCGCCAGAAAAAGTAAAAGCGATCGTAGTGTCGGAAGATTCCATATTGCTCACTTGGTTACCCCCGGTTCAACCGAACGGCGTTATAATTCGTTACACTGTATACATACGCACTACAAATGAAAATGAAAATGAAAAAGAGGTAACAAATTCAATTTTTTGTTATTTATTAATGAAGATGTGGAAAGACAATTATTATATTAATGTTAGAATACCTTTAGTGGGAAAATGTGAATTGATCGGGAGTTAGCTATAAAATGTGTGTTCCAACCATATCTCAACGAAAGGCAGTTTAGTGAGGATGGGTTTAGGATGCATTAGTCAATTTTCGTTTCAAAATAACCTGTTCCAAATTTGTCTCAAAGAAAGGAGGTTAGTGAGAATGGTTTTAGAATGTATTAGCAAACGAATTAGATCTATAGGGTTGTTTTGTACGTGTAAGACATTATTTATTACAAGTTTCATAATTCATTTGCTCTGTAATGGACGTTTTTAGTTCTTTGCTCCAATTTTCAATTTTACACAAGACATAAAAATTAGCCCACCTCTTATTAATTTCAACTCAGACATTCCCAAAAATATTCCTGGAATATTTTCTATATGCAAAACAGTTGGGAATACGCTAACTGTTCTGTTCAATTACATTATGCAGAAAACGAAGTGCTATGAGAAATGGCTCTGCAAAGTCATGACTAAAATAATGAATGAATGCTGGGAGAAGTTTTTCTTCAGAAGGTTAACCGCATTTGCAAGTCTTTTCCAAGTTGACAGCAATTTTAATATAAGTTTTCAAAATGGCATTATTTCAGAGTTGTTGAAAGGCACTAGGTTATCAACAAGATTCGCAAAAAAAGGCTTTCTGAAAGTGGAACGTTTTACACCAATTGTTTTACAACATTTCTTATAAAAATGACTTACCCACATAAGTAGTTCAGAACTTGCAATTTGTTGAATCAAACACACTTTCTTACAGTTATCAAAACTTTCTTTCAGTAAGCAAGGTTTTATAATTACAAACTAGCTTACCTAATTGACTAATAGCTGTAACTAAAGTTTTGCATTAATATATTCTATTATACAGATTGAATGAATTATTTTGCAGAATACAACTAAAATTATAGTCTCTGGCACTCAGTTGATGTACGACATAAAAGGGTTACGTGCAGGTCACCGTTACGAATTTTGGGTGACATCGTCTACATCAATAGGTGAAGGACAAAGTACGAAAATGGTGAGCGTCACTCTTAATCCTAAAGGTACGTTTTTAATGAATTCATAAAATTGTAAGAAACCTCATCTTGAAAATATATTTTCTTGTTTATTAGTGGCAGCTCGACTCGTATCTTTCGGATCTTCTATAGTCATCGCGTGGAAAGAGGACGTACTCATGGCATGTGATGCAGTGGGAATTCCTCCACCGACGCGCGTATGGAATGTCGGGTATGTCACGGGTTGAACTGAAATTAATCAAGCAGAGCGAGAATTTCGTTGGAAAATTAAACCAAGTCTCTAGCACTCTTTAAAATGAAAAATTGAATTTCTTTTTTCCATACTAAAATATTTGTCGCTTCAGTAATTTCTTATTGCTCTTTTTATTTCGTTTGTGTTTCCCCCCTAATTGGAGATAGAGGTCAGCCATTACCACAACTGAATCGTTATGAGGTTCAATCCGATGGTGCTCTTTTGGTGCGAAATGTGCAATTGACCGACTCGGGAAACTATTCGTGTCATGTAGAAAATACTCACGGATCTGACATTATTTTCTACCTCGTTTTAGTCCAAGGTACAAAAATGTCTTCGTGCACAAAAAAACTAGTCGAATAAAATAGAATTTTATTTTTCTGTTTGCAGCACCACCTGTTCCGCCTCATGTGGCAGTGTCATCAGCCACGTCCAGCTCTGTGACGGTCCATTGGAAACCGGGAGCTGATGGGGGAAGTGCAATCACTGGTAATGCACATACGGCCGATTTATTATTGATTTTTTGATGAGTCTTTATTCTATTCAGGTTATTCTCTCACGTTCAAAAGAGATTACGCTGAATGGGAAGAAATCCAGTTGGAAGCGGATCGCAGGTCGCATGTTCTCGACAATTTGTGGTGCGGCTCCAGATACCAACTGTATATGAGCGCTTCTAATGCTATCGGTGCGGGTGAACCGTCGGAAATTGCGTCAGTTAAGACCAAAGGATCGGGTGAGAAGTTGTAATTTAGAGATTGAAATTCATCATCGTCTATTAAACTTTTTGATCTTTTAGCTCCGTCGGGTCCGTCCAAAGAGCAACTTGTGTACCCGGATGCGGAGTACGTGGCACTGAATTTAAATTCTTGGGACGATGGCGGGTGTCCGATTTTATATTTCATCGTTGAATACAAGCCGAAAGCAGTTATGGAATGGATTCTAGTCAGCAACAATGTGAAACCACAAAGTGAAACGTTTATCATACCGGATTTGGAGTCGCGAGTTGCTTACAATATACGACTTACTGCTCATAATTCAGCCGGCTCGCACACTCAACTTTATGATTTCTTTACGCGTGGACGTGAGTAAGACATTTAACCAATTATTTTGGTTGAGTCAAGTTTTATTGATGTCTCATTAGCTCAAATTTTTTTCTTTTCTTTTCTTAATTTATACAATGCAGAAATGATTTGGGGTGGTGAGAAAGAAAAAAAATAGTTCTTACCCGCTGTTGCAGCTGGGTTAAAATCAATAATTCTTGAAAACATTTTTTTTTCTTTTTCTCTTTCCCCTTAAGGTCATTATTTTTCGAGCACTTTAAAAGTTGCAAAGTTAGGATAAAGGTTTTTTTTTTTTTGTCGCCCATTAAAGTTGTTTTTAAAGTGAATTTTAATTGCCAAATAAAAGTTTTGGGTTGTTTAGGTTAAAAAACATTTGCATTCAAATTGAGTTTCACTAAAAATGAAAGATTAGTCGTTGCTGACGTATTAGTGAGTTAATAATTTTTGGATTTTGCTTGCAGGCTCAGACGTACCTCAAGATGATAAGGGTGACGTTGAAGAAGGAGAAGAAATACCTTTTTATTTTGATCTCAAATTAGTTGTGCCTGTGGCATCTGCGATTTTGGGTTTGCTCGTCATCTTTGCATCTTACGCGTTTTGCATAAGTTTTCGGAGGAATAAATTGCAAGACAAAAATGAGAATGGTAAGAGAAATATTAATTTTTGGGGACAATGAATACTGCTTATCAATTACACCACATTTACAAAGCAAAATATAACACGTTAAAACAATTCGCGGAAAAGTTTCTGCCATGTAAATGTAGAAGGAAATTGATTATCTGTGGTCATTTTTTAAAAATTTTATCAAGGTTTACTCGATCACTTATAATATAAATAATCAAATTATTGGTTCGAATGACTTGTTATTTTATTTTACTAAAACTATTTTGATTTCTTATAATGAATTGATTCAAAATTACATGCAACTTCACTTTACTTACTGGCAATCAACTAACTGTAAACCATTTTAAACAGTTATTTGCTTTCTTCTGACAGTCATGTCATTTGATTACAACAATTTTGATCACATTTAAAATGAAAGTGATCAAAAATTTACTTTAATAAGGGCCAAATCTTTTATTTATAGTA
>JAQGAS010001419.1:0-19704 GCA_034686365.1 Pachymerium ferrugineum | reverse complement strand
GTGCGATTGCCATTGCAAACACCACAGACTTTAGTTTAACCAATCCTAAATTTTATACAAATCAAGGAAGATTAGTGAGCATGCCTTTGACCATTCCTCCAGCGCATACTGGTCTTGTAGGGGTTTACAAAACTCCTGTGTTAGCAAGGGGCACATCCGGAATCCTTACCTACGAAATTCAAAATTTATCTATGAGAAAAAAAAAGTATCTGCAAGTTGGTTGGGAGGTTCCTTATAGTGGAGAAAATTGCTGCCTTGTTCGAATTGGAGACGACATAGCCTCAGTCAAAGTCTATGAAGATATGAAGAAAAGTTGTGTCTACACCTTGGCAAGAGATACATCCTACAATGAAGTAATCGATTTCGGTAAAATTCAAACGGATGTTTTCATGGGAACTGAAGGACACGCAGTTTTGATTGTCATGCTCAAAAAGCATGGCGATTTTAACTAAAATGTTTGGTAAAACTACACTATTATTATAACTTAGCTAATTTTTGTAGCTTTTGCATTGTCCCATTTTTATTGAATTTATTGAAATTATCTTTTGCTATCTCTGAAATCTAGTTTCTTGATCCATCTACTTAAAGTGAAACCAGCATCGGCCAAATATAACTAGCATGTAACACTTACAACCCTATTAAAATCATCATTTGATAAATTTAGTGTGGTTCCCTTAAGTGCAATTGGTTTTGTACCAAATGATGCATGCACTAAGATGTGCCGCAATGCGATGGAAGAACGATTAACTGTACTAATCCAACCAAAAAAAAAAAAAAATAAAGGAAAATAAATCTCACCTTTGACTTTTGGTTTTGTTTATCCCTCAAGCGTTGTTTCCATTGTTAAGCGTTGAACTATAGATAATAAACCAAATTGTATATACAGGATTTAAAATTAGTATCTCTCATACTTAACTTTTAGCCGCTTAAATCAACTGTGATTGAAACTTCAGTTTTCTGATTAGCTACTCGCAAACATATTCAACAAATAATGTTTTATTTGATAGTGCATTTCCGGTAACGAGTTACAATAACTACTAAAACATTTCTAAACGATGAAAAACTTGTTCGAAACGTTATGTAAATAATTTGGATACAATGCGTCTTCTTGATGAAAATGCGACGAATTATTAATCATTATAATTTTAATGAGATCCAGAAAGAATGAGTCATGTACAACTTACGTATAAATTTATCACAAATAACAAGTTTAATCATTGGAACGAAAAAAAAAAAAATTACTAGTGCCACATTATTTCATTTAAACTGTTGCGATTCTTGATCTAATGTCAAAAAACATGACCCCCAAAAAAAACATTTGAGCATATTAAAAAAGGACCAATCAAAAAGCTCACGACTACGTCACAAGAAACAAACCAGTGGCATTCAGCACTTTGATGATTAATGAGAACGAGAGAAACATATCGATCACTTTAGTCATCATCTATGGGACGTGGCAAAATAAAAAGAAATGAGATAAATACGGATGACTGTACACAATCAACAGAAAAACGTTTCAACAACGTGGCGTCCGTAATGAGCGAGTGAGAGTACGCTGCCATGCAATTCGCCTCCAGACCTGCTGTACGGCATTGCCAAACATGATTACAAAACGTCCAACATTTGGCCTTCCATAAACTTCCACGCACAACCTTATCTAGTAAATCTCACATTAAAATAACCCTATTCATTTATAAAAATAGTCTCTAACAAGAAGAATTTAACTTGGAGGTTTGCTCGAAAGTAGCCGCAATTCAAATTTATTGGTCTTGATGTTTACCAGGGCACTTTGGGCTTCCGTGTCCGACTCAAACACGGCTAATACTTGCCGTTTACCTGTCCCGATACCGTCATTGACTCCGTCCACACCCAAGATTTGAAGCTTGCCTCCAAATGTTGTTACTTCTTCGAGATATCGATCTATTTCGCTACATTTTAAACCATCAGGCAAGCTTTGAACTTCGAGGACGTGAGCCCAAGCTGTTTAAATAAAATTTAAAAGCAAAAGTGGCTTACATTAAATTCTTATACCAATTCATTAAGGGAAAATAAAAGAAAAAAAATACGCCACCTACAGCTGTCCGTTGACACATCCGCATGGGGCTGCGCCGTGAGAATGGCAGTGTCTAGTTTGGAGGCGCCAGCTTTGCTGCGCTGTTTTCGCATTTTCGGCGGTCTATTCAAGCTTGAATTCATTCCTTGAGGAGCTTGATAACGTGTTAGCATTCTTTGTTGCGGGAGAACCAAAGCGCGAACGGGGCCGCTCAACTGCTGTTGCAGTGGTGGACCCAATAGACGCATGTCACCTTAAGATAGAAAAAAAAAATTCAATTAAACGCTTAATGAAATTCAACTTCTTTACAAACAATTGTGCAAGATAGGCATTCCCCTGCCAAACAAAGCTGCATTGGGAGGGCGCACGTTATTCGTGTTGCCCGGCAGTGAAGAAATCGCCACGTTCTTATTGTCCTGCGTGTGACCTGCAAAAAGAAAGTTGTAAACTTTTTTGTTTAAAAACGGAATCTAGTTTTTATACCAGTCAATGGCACACCAGAAGCGTCGGCGATGTAAAAATCATTGCCTACTTTACCAAACCTATGATCAGCGGGTAAACTGAAACTTTTAGTGAGCATAGGAGCTGCCGAATTTCCGTATTGCGCTTGCACGATGTTATGGGTAGGAGGCGGTGGTGCTGCTGCAGGAGGCGGCGTGCTTGGACGCATGTAATGAATACTCGGCCGAAAACAGAATGTAGAATTAAGAACAGGTTGCGAGAAAGCCGAGAACATTGCCGCTTGGCCAGGTACACTCTGAATTGGCGTTGATGGAGTTGCAGGTTGGATTTGCGCCGAAGACGAGTGCGGGAACATTGGGTAACCAACGTAGGGCGAGTTAATGGCCAAACCCAGCGCTTTCGCTCCACTTTGTTGTGCCGGCGGCGTCGAAGACCGATACGCACCTTGGGAGAATGAGCCAGGAGTTAAAGCAGGGTTTGGGGTAATCGAAGGCATTGGACCATATATGGGAAGATTGTTAGACAAATAAGGGGATTGACTAGAGTTTATGGCGGATGACCCACCCCCACCGGTTGAAGGCCCACTGCTCATAGATGTGGGAACAGGGTAAAAATTTGGCACAGCAGGTGCCCCAGACATTATCCCCACCGACGGATTCGTCATTGAGTAACATGTTGACATGGAGAAATTATCTCCACCAGCTTGATTGGAAACTGGAGGATAGCCGACCATCGGGTAACCTTGAACGAATTGGCCTAAAAACCAAAAGGGTTAATATTTATAAAACAAATTTTTATTAAAATAGCTAGACCTTGTATTTGCGATTGTGACTGTGCGTTCAATGCATTTTGCAAAGAAACTTGAGCAAGGGTTTGTGGGGGTTGCGGACCCGATTGCGGAGTCTGCTGATTTTGCGAGCCTGAAGACATGAAAGAAACAGGGTAAATGACTCTAACTTGCGACTGGGCAGATGGCACAGATGGTGGAACGAAGTATACTGGCATCTATTAAGGAGATATTAAAATTATTTCCCTACACTTTTATAATCAGTAAAATCACTTGCCTGGGCAACATTCCCCTGAGAATTTGCAACCAGTCCGGCTGGTCGCACGAAATATCCTTGTTGGTTAATCGGCGCTGTATTGGGCTGCATCATTTGGCTGCCATCCCCTGACGCGCCCGAATCAGTTGACAAGTGTGAAAATGATAAGCCAGACAACTGATTGCCGAGATCATTAACAGCATTACCCTCCTAGAAACTTGATAAATTAACAACAGACTAAAGTTATCACATTTTAAATTTACCAAAGAAAATTGTCTTTGTTCAGAAGGGTGCGGCGCCGAAATAAGAGAAGAATACAACATAACTGGGGGCATCTGAGGCTGCGAAGGCGCTGCAGGAGGAGCTGGTAACGGCGGCGGCGGCGGCGGTGGAGGCGGCGGTTGCGGAGGCTGAAGTTGCATCGCTAGAGGACCCTGAGAAGGTGCTTGGACCTGATGTGGTGGAATTTGAACGAGTGCAGGTTGAAGTGCTTGCATCGATGAAGTCTGCGCATTAGGAGCACTCCCAACAGCTAAGTGTACAGATTGCGTTGCCATAGACTGAAAGGCAGGAGTTGAAGCTGAAGATGAAATGCACGACGCATGACGGTAAACAGAACCATCGGGGTTTAAGTAAGGTTGCCCTAGCAAAGTTTAAACAATTACAATTCATTTTTTATATAATAAATGTATGCAAAAACCTGTTTGAGGGTTTATAAGTACGCTTCCAGGAGGCACAGACTCCATGTTAGAAACAGCCCACATTACAGTTTGTCCTTGAACGAAATTCGGTGGTCCCATATCTGATGGCATAGTGCTGGAATTTGACCACATTAATTGACTAGAACTTTGCTGTAAACACACAAAAAAAGTCATTAAGTAACTGACTCTAAAAAAAGTACAGTGCAAATACGCACTACATTGCTAGTAGCTGCTGTTGTAACAACCACTTGTGTTGTAGTGCTGGAAAAACTGTTCGGCACAGACAACGTAATGTTATTTGTTACTGTAGCACTCGAAGTTGCACTTGTGGTTGCAACCGATACTGTCGTAGTTACTGGCAAAGAACTTGGCACTGAACTTTCTGTTTTGTTGCACACACGATTCGGACTGAGACGATGGCCATGGCCACCATCTGGAGCGTTATTATTGACGCTGAACGAATCTGAAAATGTCAACACTTGTTTAATAAAATCGAACTTTCTTTTATATATTTCATGAATTACCTGCTTTGGTTAATCTTGGCGTCGCACTACGGGTGCTGGTCATACTGTCACCTCTCACCAGAACGGAAATACCGCCAAAGCTACTGGCTTTAGGAATAGACAAAGGTCGGGAGGAGCGAACATTCAACGCTTCCCTATTGTCAGCCGATTCCGCTTTCATCAGAAGCGTCTGCGATGCACGTGACACCGATAAACCCGTGTCTGAATCTGTGCTCGCACATGTTTTAGTTATAATCAACTTTCCAGGTCGATTAGAGCTATCGGAATCCGTGCTGCTCCACGGTCGAACGTCAGTCATCCAACGCAGATCTTCTTGACTACTTCGACGACTAGAATTGTGTGTACTTTCGTGACTTCTAATTAAATATAATGAAAAGAATTAAATAAACGTCTTGTTAAACGAGTTAAACTACAAACCTAACAGGAGAATCCACAGGACCTTCTTGTGATGATGAGGACTATATACAAGAAAGAGAAAGACGAAATTAGTATAGTTATTGAACAAAAATACACTAAATTATTTTTACCCACTGAGAGAGATGTTAAAGGATATATAAAGGATATAGGAAACATTTAGTTAGTATCGAATAAACAGGAAAAATTTAAAAAGCAGGTGTGCGAGGTGAGGTAGGGGAGAACCAGAGCTGAGCTGTAAATAAGGATATTTACACGTTCTCAATTTAACATTTTTCGTGGCACCAAAATAAAGCACTAATTTGTATCTTTAATTTATAAAGCTTAGCCATTTTCTTTTAAACTAAATACTTCATTTTTGTTTCGGTTTCTAATAACGACAACATGACATACATCCTGATTAAAGATTCGTGCTCTGGCCTTCTCATATTCTTCCTCACGCTCCTCGAACGACTTGCTCCGACGGCTCTCTGATGACAACTGGCGTTCAGGGCTTTTTAACTGAAATAATTATATGTCACACATGAGATTTTTGACATAATACAATTTAACTAAATATTTGTTTAAATTAAATTTTTCGAATAGTTGATGTACCACTGTGACAAAAGTTTTCATGGAGCCCTGTACTAAATTATTCAGCCAGTTTTGTCATTGTTTATATCGAATAAATAGCAAACAAACCGGCATCTAAAAGATACTGCAAATTTGTTAGCTATTTATTTATATAAAACTTTGTTTAGGTGAAAAATAAATTGAGAAAGTCATCAGAGAGCTACAGTTAACAGACAACAAATAGAATCAAAAAATACATTTCAATGAAAACAAATTGTCACTTTTAAAAAATTTGTGTTCCAAAAAACGTGAAGAAAAAGTATTAGGAAAACTAGGGACCAAAAAAGAACTAAAAAAAAAAAAAAAAAAAAAACATTACCTGACAAGTCCCGTTTTTTAAAAAGGATGCAGCCGACCAAAATGAAAAAATAAAAACTTAAAATACTCAACAAATTAAGAATGAATTGCCACAGTGGTACCGAATTGTAAATCATTCTTTTGAAATTACGCCACATTAGTTTATACAAAAGGCGCATCAATTTATTCATTTGTAATAAGAATTAATCAAAGCATAGCCTTTTTGTATAAATGTTAAATTAACTACTCTCCTCATTAGCTCAAAGTTCACCCATCTGCATTATTCATTTAAACTTGGTATTAGCAAACGAGATTAAACTTTGAAAATTCTTAATACAATTGACTAAACAAATTAGATTAGTTCTTACATCTTTGCCTTCCTCAAAAGACGAGCTGTCCCGTTTTAAAATAGATTTCTTCGGTTCTTCGGGCATTAGCTCATCTCTGATTTGGTCACGAAATCTTTTTTCAGGTCTAAAAAAATACAAAACATTTTTTTTAAAGCGGATCACATAATATTTCAAATAAACTTTAATCATACATTCTTGTATTTTTGGTTTTATTAACAATAACAGACATCCCTGATTGATCTACATTGTGATCCATTCCAAAATATGCAGCAACACGATGAACCAACATACGTTGATATGAACCCATTTGTGGAAACCGGAAATATGTTCTACTAAGTAATGAAAACGTTAATCCACTAGTTTTAGTAAATAAAACGACAATTACTTATTATCCTTAAGAAAATTGCTAAGTTCTTGTTCGATTTTTAAAAGCATCATACGGTCTTTCTGACTACGGTGTAGCGTGTCTACAATGAATTGATTCAGATCAATACCTGTCGAATCGCTGTACTGCTCAATACTGGAATCTATTAAAATGTAAAAATAAAAATCATTGAAAACTTCCTACTAAAATATTTACCTCTTGATAAACACGGTGAGGAACCATCAAAGCTGCCTTGTGAGCTCCCTTGTTTTCCCAACTTGTGATGTTTGTTGGAAGGTTTGCTCTGAGAGAGAAAAAAAAAACCAACCATTCAAAAACTAATCTAATCTAACCGTTAAGTGTCAAACAAACTTAAACACAATTTTATTTACAAAAAGATAATATTTTAAAACTTTGGCTACATCAAATCAAAATGCTATTCCAAACCCTACACATGCACTTAAATGATAAGAGAAAGAAAGGTGAAGAAGAAGCCTCAAACCTGAGAAACTACAGTATTTGTAGAAGTAACACTTAGAACATTGCTCGTTACAACTTCCATAAGATCAGGTGGTGGTGGTGAAGTGTCGTCACGTAGAGCATGACTCCGTTGTAGTAGTTTCACTTTAGGATGAGACTAATCGAAAAGCAATTTTTGTTTTTTCGTTTATAGTAGAAAAATAAAAAAGAGAAACAACCAACCACCAAACCCCGCATCAAGATTAAAAAGATTTTTTAATATTTTTAAAATATAAGAAAGATTTTTATACCCTTTGCCTTGGCAACAAGGTGGAAGAATCGGTTTTGTCAGTCTTTGGAGGACTCTCTTTGTCATTTTTACGATCCGATTGATACTCCTTGTTATCACCAATAGCTATTCCAACTGTGTCCGATGATGGCGGGTCTTCTTCAACTTCGTCAAATTCATTTTGTTTTGAGAGCCGATTCTTTGAACTTCGTGTTTTCTCCATGCTTGTTGTTGATCCCGTATTATTAACGACAATACTTGGTACTGAAAATGAGTTTCATTGATTAGTTAGGCCTTTTAATAATTTTGTATATCAAAAAAAAATAAAATAAAGTGCGAAAAAATGAAATAGAAGCAACATTGCAGTGTGTACGAAACAAAAAAATCTTAAACACTTAGCCCAGAAAATAACCTTCACGACTCGTACTAAAATAGCATTCAAACAGGCTCCAGTCAACTTTTTTGTTGTAGCATTTCAAATTATTATTGACAAAAGAGACAATCAACCCAAATTTCAAAAATGATCCCTAAATTTTTTTTAATAAATTTCGCTCTTTTTGTTTTAAAAAAAAATATAAAAATTTGGTGAAAAAAATTGCATGTTATACCGGAACCTCGTAACGATATGAAGGCAAACGTCTCATTCCATGATGCTTAAAATATATAAAAAGCAACAAATTGCCGTACAGCAAAGCTCATTCACCAAATTTTGCAGAAAAATGAGTTAAGGCTTACTTGTTTTTAAAATGGCAAGACCATGAGTATTATCAGAAGCAATAAATAAATGTGAGTGTGCTAAGACAACACAGAGAAGAAAAAAAACAATAAAATTAAAAAGTACAAAATAAATATCGGGAATAAATTAAGGTTCAAGTGAGCAAAGTTTTCTCATTTCAGTCTTAAATGGGCCTACTCACTCTCAAGCTTGGCCATGATAATCGTTGGCCCAGACTGTCTTCGGTCACTACGAAGTATAATTTCTAAGAGTAGAAAATATTATTTCTTTAATTTTAGAATAAAACTGATAATTGAAAAATTACTAAACACACACGCACATTAATTATGTAAGTTTTTTCCTCGACTAAATCAAAAAATGAAACGAAAATATTGATTGAATTTTAACAACTTTCTATTTTCTTCTTTTTCCGAGTAAAACTCATAAATCTTAGTGGGTATTCGAAAAATTATTGATACGAAATCTGTTGATTTGTTTATTTTGTTAATCACATTTCGCCTTCATACCCAATTTGGTCCAATTAATAAATTAATAAATGTTAAATGTAAAGTAAACGCAAATTAAACACCGATTTTACGTTGATAATTTTTTTAAAAAAAATTTATGTTTGATTACAAACCTACGGAAATGATCCTACACTTCTTTTTAATATCTTACCATTTATGACATAACGTTTCTTTTATATTTTTCAAGCAGATTTTAAGCCCAATGAAGATTTATTTTGTTCCCTAACTTCAGCCGTGTGTTGAAAACACACTATACCGCATCTCATAAACTTTTGTTTTTCTACGGAAAAAAATAAGAAAATGAAATAAATCAAAACATAAAAAAATATAACGAAAAAAATAAATAAAACTAACGTAATTAAACGTCTTACCCGTCTACCACACCGTTTGACAGTAAATATTTTCCAATATTAAACGTAATAAGAGTTTATAAAGTCAAACTTTACCTTCGATACATTTTTCTAAGTTGAAATATTTTGCAAATATGCGGTAAGTAATCGATAGGTTTTCCGGTTGCAGATTACGACTGGTAAAACATAATCGCAGCGATAGTATGGTAAGTAACTTACCTTCGTGATAAAATAAATCTGGCCCACGGAAACGAATATTATGCTTTGGTTACAGAAGAGATATTTCGATGGTTTTCAAGCGTCCATGTTCTTGGATGTGCAGAGGCCTCGCAAGGCCTAAGCATTGCTCCATCAAAACAGGCGATGTTTTAAAAATCAACTACACTCTGTCCTTTACACAAATGTAACAACGATTTAAAAATAAACATGACTCCAATCAATCGGTTTTACGGCTGTTCTTTTCGATTCTTAAGTCCAATTGTACAATTTACAGTTCAGATCTCAGCCAACCCGGAGTCCCACTCGCACTGTCAGGTAGAAATGATGACATCATCGCGCACTAAAGGACCGTACATAACAAGCGCGAACATAATCTCGTTGTAACCACGTTAAGTAACGACCTCATGTGGCGGAATTCAGAACCAACGTTTTTATATTTAATTTTTAGCTAAAATTCAATTTTTTGGATAATCGTCATTGCTTAATGCACCAAAAATGAAAATATTTGGTTTTGTAAAATTGTATCCATACACTCGCATTAAAATAATTTAATATTACGTGTATGTTCAAGAAATAAAATCCTTCCTAAATATAAATTTAAGAGTTAAAGTGTGGAAAATATCTTAAGTGATGAAACAAAATACAAATTTCCCAAAACACATACGTAACACTTTTATCTGAAAAAAATTGGCATCTTTTGGAGTCTTTTGTATTAAACATTTCCTTGCAGGTCAACGTTTCAATTTCGATTCTTTAAAATCCAAATAAATTTCCTACACATTTCACATTCTTTATCTTCCAGATGAACCAATTTCAATCCAGCTTGTCGATCCACCAAAAGCAACAAGTGGTCACGTAGAAATAATTACAAACGTTTGCTTTACAGATTTTATCACATGCCGTTCTCAATCTGCAAAACAAATCATAATAATTCTCAATTTAAAACACTAACTATCATACTTACTGCCACTAAAAAACTGCCCTTGACTGAAACTGAACTAGTAAAAATACTAAACTCTAATAAACCAGGATATAAAAAATTAACGATCAACCCAATCACTTCAAAGATTGATCGCCCTGTAAATCGATGATCACTAAATTGAAAAATCATAATTTTCTTTGTACACAAAGGTATATAAATTAATTTTATTTTATATACAGCAGCTTTACAAAAGTCAGTTGACATATACATACACACCTATTTCATCAATTCTCTATGCAAATTGATCTCGCCTTATATATCTTTTCATTCAATTTTCTTTGTAATAAAAAGTACTGGGAGATAAATAAAAGTGTCATTTCCAACAATAGTCTCCAGTTTTCAATACAAGCTTCAGCATTAAATAAAAAAAAAGTTGCTACAGTGCGCCACCAGGAAAAAGCAGCCGAGCATGGAGTGCGAACAACAAAGTATCACATAGGGTTTATCTGGGAGCTTTAAACATTAACTTAAAAAGCAGCTTAAGGGGAAATCATTTTCCTTTTAAATCATTTATCAACTTTACCGTCGCAAGGATAACAAAAATCATTAACTTAAAAGAACCAAAAAAGCACCAACTTCAGCATTAATAAACACAACATAACACTCTCAACATGTGCCCAAATACTTTCATATCTGTTCATAATAGTAGAGCTAATCACAATGAATAAATAAAATGAAATTGAGCGAATATTTTGAACAGTTGGAATGTAAGTAGAATTTTAAATCCAACCAAAAAAATATATATAAATAAATAAAGCAAATGAAATAAAAGAAATAAACACTTGAATTTTATAATTTCTCCAATATCAAAACAAAATTTCCTGACCATCACATTCAACTAAATGATCACATCTACAATATTTTGTCTAATTTACAATCATATTAAATGATCTGCCTTTAACAATTTACTCACTTCTATACAGAAGCATATATCTCCATTAAAGATTTGAGTTTCAATTTCAAATAAAGTTTAGTGCGCGATTCAATTTCTTCAACATACTCGAAATAAACCTTTCGATAATAAATGGAAAAATAAAATTTTCAATCATTTAGTACGTTCAAGTGATGGATTAAAGTCTAAAATATATATAGAGTTGCATTCATTCTCTCAACATAATGTTTATTAATTTTGCGCTCCAAAAAAAGACTTTTAAGCAATTCCAACTTAAAATAACAAATGTTATGGAATGAGCAAAATAAAAGGAAAAATTAAAGAATTCTTCACTGGTATTGAAAAGGTAAACAGAAAAAATAACAATAAATTTCAATTAATAAAACAAGCATTAACAAATCACAAAATAGTCACAACTTTCCACATTTTCAATCTCCAGCAGCAAGAGGGATAAAGCGGATTATAGTTATAAAAAGTTAACTAATAATCAGTATATAGAACAGGTTTAAGTGATAACACGATTAAGGCCAGCGAGAAAAAGAAATTTTGATGATCATTACTAAAGTTTCTTCTACGACCTTATATAAATAAAATATATCACGTACATAAGTGGATTGTAATCTCTTCAACGTATTTCTTTCACTATTATTTAAAAAAATGAATGCAAATACCATGACAAAAATATCACTATATACATAAGACTTGCTTCCATCTTTGATGCACAATCGTTCCAAATGGCATGGAATTTCTTTACAGAATAATCGCAATTTGACATTATCAATTTGTATGACTAAAAGAAATAAATCCAAATTGCAAATACTGCGACCGGAAAAATTAAAGTAGAACTCCATGCTCTGCACTGTACATTGAATTTCTAATAGAATTAGTTTATTTAAAAAAAAAAAATGAATCTTGGTCCAAACCAGACGTGAAGAATCCAGCCATCTTCTTCAGTACTGAAATCGTTCCATTTGTCAAGGGAAGAGAAGGAGGGGTGGGGGAAAATACCTGCCCAAAACAGCAGGGATGGCATCACAAATCTTTTTTTTCCGTACAAGTGGTTACACAAAAAGTCACGTGTGCAAAGAAGGAGAGCCTTGCACTTCAGGATGCCGTAAGTCTTCCGTCTGTAAGAGAAACGAGGGACGAGACTGAGGCTGACCTGGTGATTCTGCATCTGTAGTCACACTCGCTGGAACTGCAGTGGTCAGAATATTCAAAGGTAGTGGATTGCGCATGGTAAAAGGTGGGGGTGTACTTGCTGGTAAAGTCCTGATTGTACCAGTGTTAGAAGGCAATTGAAGACCAAGTGGTGTCGATGCTAGAACCTTTTAATTAAATTAAAGTTAAAAAAAAATTTTTTTATCGGGCAATTTTTATTCTTATTCTTTACCTGATTTGCATACACTTGTTGAAATGTGATTCCTGAGATTGCCACCGGAGTTGTCTTCGGTGGTCTCGTTGGCACTGAACCTGTCCGATTTAGTGGCAACTGAGCTGAACCAGCCAGCAAAGGAGACACTGTAGATGCTTTACACGTATTTGGTGTTGACCCTTTTGGACTACAAGCGTTATGTTTTGACATTGAATTTTTGCCTATTGAAAAAAGGACATATAAATTGTAACGTTTTTGTCTGAATATACGGTAAAAAAAAATAAAATTTAACCTTTACTATGAACATTTCCTGTCATTATCTCGACACCAGGACTAGATAATCTCGCAGGACTGACAGCCACTGACGAAGTCCCTTGTAGTAAATTATTAATTATTTTACTATGTATAGTGGAAGGCGGAGGAGGAGAGGGGCCCAATCCGTTCGCCAAGGGAGATGACGTCGGTATTTGAGGGCTCGCAGATTCCTTCACAAACCATTATCAGTAAAATTTAAATAACTTAAATTTGCATTTCTTACTGATCGCAAGAGAGGACTAGCAGTTGAAGTAACTATTTGCGTCTGCGGAGCAATATTGTTGCCTACAGCCACGTTATTAACGACTGGTAACGAGACCGCATTTTGTAATCCTTCGACTAAAACTCCGCCACTGGTTAAAATTCCCGGCAAGTAAGGATTAATCATGTTGGCAGGTCTGTTGCTCTCCTGATTGGCAGTATTTTTGGCACCTTTACCACTAATATTCTTGTTCTTTTTGTTCGCATTTCTTTCTATATGCTGTTGAACAGCAGCTACTGTCGTATTGGCGATATTTAACCCAGATGTTATGGGCACACCAGAGGCAGTTACATTAGTGAACGTATGAAATCCACTTAAACTTCGACTAAGGACGGCTGCTCCAGAATTGGCCGGAATTTGTCCGTTGGCCACGTCCAAACTAGTCACCACGATATTTAAATCGCGAAAGGCTTTATTAGCACTTGATGGGTATGAATGATTTTTTATCGGAACAGTTCCTAAAGCCGTTTGTAATTTTGAATTGTTTCTCATTTGAGGCATTCTATTCGCATCCACTACTTTTGCAATCGGCAGCGTCGAGTTACGCTGAACGTTACCGGCTACAGGCAACGTCGTCGTACCTAGATCTGACGTCACAACCACATTGTCAGTGGACACCACAGCCGATGCACAACTAGTTGTGTTAGTTCGCTTCCTTTTCACACTATTCGCATTAGTCCTATTCACAGTATTCACATCTTTGGGCGTTTTACTCGTTATGTTTTTTGTTTTATTCGATTTAGTTTGACAGTTTTTAAGTGCACTAGCTGAAATTGACGCCGCTGCAACCGACGTTGGAATGCTACTTGATAATTCTGGCACGTTGCCAACATTTGTGTTTGTCACCGATCCACTTAAACTTGTCGCAGATGTTGAAGTTTGTTGGTCCACCCACGAAAAATTGTATGGATCACTAGGATCCGAAGAAAAATCAGGCACAGGAGGTAATTTCGATTCAACGCACAATTTCCTGCAAAAATTTTTAAAAAATTTTAAGAGTATTAAAAAATCTTATTAATAAAAAAAACGAGTAAAATACTTCGTTGGTGGAGGATGTGAACTTCTATCTAAAAAAGCAGTCCTCAATACAGTTCTAACATGGTCCATATTTCGATTAAATACATAAAACCCCAGACCCATATGCCTTGAACCATAAGTGCACATCTAAAAATAAATTGGAGAAAAAAACATAGTTAATTAACTAAGTTTTTAGAACGTGAAATACGCCAACTCACAGCCGCCGGTCTCGGATGATTCGTGACAAACATGGGCGACTCGACATTTTTATTTTTTATCGATGCATTGCTTTTATCCTCAGTCCGATCTCCAGGCACGTCATTATTTGGATGAAGACCGTCCTTGTTTAAAGAATTGCCTACGCCGCTTATATTAGATCCCCTAACACGAATTAAAATATGTTAAAAATAAACCCTAAAAATTTATACATTTATATTTATATACCTTAATGATGAGGCTGATGTTGCTTTACTAGATGATTTGGGTTTAACGGGTGAAGGCATGACTTTTTGCGATGCATTTGTTGACTGACCTAATTTATTAGCAACATTCTTAGCTGTACTAGCATTATTGTTAGTAGAGTTTGAATTGTTTAAACTAGCTTGCATCGCTTCTTTGCTAGCCTGCGTTGCTTTTAGTAGTGCCTCTTTAGCTGCCCTATGATCAGCTAATAATTCGTCAAAATTCTTTCTCCGTCCTAATACTGATCTTCTTAATGCCAAAGAATGTGTCTAAAAATGAGGGAATATGTGAAATTAAATCAAGTTAAAGTTGTAATATTTCCCAACTCACCTTGCATGTTAGTGAACGCGTACATTGTTTGCCAACGTCCGCATTCCATACCCCACAATGTTTATTTGGATCATAAATACGGTCTGAAACAGACAAAAAATTAGATTCTGAAGATTGTATTATCAAAATGAACAATTTTACCTTTACACAAGAGAAGTTTCCTCTCTTTAGGTACTTTAGTTTTACTATTTGCTTTAACAGTGGCCGGTTTCGGCCTTGGTTCGCCAACTGTCGAACCTTTTTTCGTCGCATTCTGTGCAGGCGGTGGCGGATTAGGAGGAGGTTGTTGTGGAGAAGGCAACTCTCTCTTGTCCACCGGCATTAAATTTGAATTTACTCCTGTCATTTTCGTGTTATTAGCAAGCCCAGACGATGACTTTTTAAGCATAATATTAGGTGACATTCGTTCAACACGAACAACTGGAGCTAACGAATGGTTTCGTTTGGATTTCGATTCGTGTTTCGAATGAGATTTAGCTGACGTTGTTGTTGACGACGTCGACGTAGTTGTGCTATGTTTTGGGGATGAAGAAAAAGGTGGTCCACTTTTTTGTTGTTTGGATGGCGACAATTGACTAATGTCTTGTGACGATGACACCGTCTTATTTTGCCGTTCCATTTTTTCCGATTTCGGAGGCGAAACACCACCGTGTCGTAATTCTGTGTACATACCAAAAATGATTATACATAATAAAAATAAAGATATTAAATTTACCTATGTGAGATTTTAAGGCCTGAGGTTTCACAACTTGACGACAAATTTCACAAACAACCAAATAAAAATCGTCACGTGCGGGACAAAAGCCAAATAGGGACATATCTGAAATTAAAAAGAAATAAATATTAAAGATAAAAAAGTAAAAACAAAATTTAAAGGCATTTTTCTAATCAGGTGTAGGTTAAATGGGGGATTTTTCCGGATGACAGAAATAGTGGTGTGTAAGCGAAACACATCTAGACATTAACCTAGTTTGTTATAGATCGTGCAAACTGGTAGCAAAATTATGTGGTTTTAAAATGCATTTAAATTTATCTATCCTAGTTAAAAGTGTCAGTTAAGCCGTGGATATGTAGAAAACGCAACTGTGTGATTTTGTTCCGTTTAAATGTTTTGATTTTTCTTAATCATTTTTTACCTTCTTTCCGTAACTTCATTGTATCTCCTTCCTGCTTTTCAACATTACCATCACCTTCTTTGTCGACATCTAATAATGAAAAATAAAAGCTATGTTTACATCACGAAGTCAGGTTTAGAGGAAACTAGAGGGTTAAGCCTATTTCTCTTGAGTAGGTCGTTCGAATAAATTTTTGTTATTTTAGCTTCAAGCCAATAGAAAATTAAGGGTTTGGTCAAACGGAAGCAATGCCAAACATTTACCCACCCTTATCATTTCGAAATCCTATTCTTTCAGCCCAATGTGCCCACGGTTGACCCTGACATACAGTTGGACTCTCGTCGAAAGTAGCCATTTTGAGCCTTCTTGTCACTTTTTTCCGCCGCGAAAAACACCGACCGTGACGTCAAATCGACACATGGCGGAACTAAAATCTCCGCTGAAATCGAGAGTTGAGAAAATAAAATGCATTGTCAGTTTTAAGCGAGTTTTAGTACGGGAAATAAAGTGAAAATTCAGGAAAGAGAAAGAATAAGTTTCGTCAGCGCGTGAATATCTCTCGTTATCGAATTAAATCGCGTTTATTATTCTTGATGTAAGCGGCCGATGGGAAAAATTAGGAACGATTGACGATTGAACTGCTCTGTTATTGGTGGAAAATAAAGTGGTCTGCTTGACACTACGCCGTGTTGTGTTTACGGTTTTACATTTATCACGTTTACTTAATCTTTGTAATCTTTAACAAATGACTGATGGTAAGTATCAGTTATTAATGAGTCTATAAACGTTTTATAATCGTTTTTAAAAAAATTAGATGAAATTATTCGTCGTAAATTGCTCGTTGATTGCGATGGAATGGGAGATGATAGACGGATAACTATGCTGTTTAAAAGTTTCAGCAAGTGGTGTTTGACTGCGGATGAATCGGAAGCAGAAACGTTGGTTTTCAAATGAATTAAATGTTCATGTCAACAATACTTTTTTACAACCTGTTTTAGGAAGTTCACATATGAAAGACTCATGGTTCAACTGGCCCAATGTGAATTCGCAACGACCAAATCGCAGTCGATGTATGCTATGAATAAAGCTGAGATGGAAAATTACGAGGCATTGTATAAGAAAATTGGTAATATTAAAAGCCGACAAAACTTATAAATGCAAATAGTTGTAAGTTTTTTTTAATAGAACAAGCGATTGAAGATGCCCACAAGGAGATAGCAACTCGAAAGCATGATTTGATACAAGCCAAAAGAATTAGAAAGAACCGACAGGGTATATTAAATAAACTAAAAAAGTTATTGATTTAAAAATTATATTAACTTACTTTAGAATATGATGCACTGGCGCGAGTTATAGAACATCATCCTGATAGAAAAGCAACTTTAAAAAATTTAACAGATTTACACAAAGAGCTAGATAGGCTCAAACTAACCAGGCAATCTCTCGAAGATAAAGTATGACTAATTCTAACTTTAGTTATCAAGTAAATTTAACTTACTTTAATTTACAGTTGGACATCAGACGGAAACAGTTTCATGCGTTATTGTGTTCCGTTCATGAATTGCAACAGTTGCTCGAACGTAAGGTGCAATTTTACTTTCTCCGTACTGCCGTCTAAATATTGACTATTTTCAGATGACGATTCAGGTGATACCGAAGAACCCATGGAAACCTAAAATTATGTTAAAGAATTGTCTGTAATAAATGTACTTTGATGAGTTCGCCTGGTTGAATTTTTATTTATCAAAATTTACAACAAACTTCCATAAAGCTAAGTTCATTGATAAGTCGAAGAACAATTAGAATCAATTCGTATCAAAACTCTGTTAAATCTTTTTTGGGGGAGAGAAATTGAAGTTCCAACTAAAAATGTTACATCGTGCAAACAAGTTGACCTCCATTACATTAATTCACAAATTGCAAACGACAAATGTATAGCTAGTACAGCATTAAAATAAGTTTGTAGTTTCCACTTTAAATCGACGCCGACGATTGCAGATGTGCTACTATCAAGTACATAATGACAAGTGAACCCAAATTAAATTTCCCAATGAAAGTTAAAAGTCGAAGAAAACTTCTATGCATAATACAACTTAATATAAATTATAAGGAATGAAAATTTTTAAGTTCGTTTTAGTTCACTTGAAATTATTTTTTGGATAATTCGTTTGATAGCCAGTCCAATCCTTCATAAAGACCATACCCTTGTGTTGCACAAGTTGCTTGAATATACCACTAAAATAAACAAAATTCACGAATTATTACGTATCCTCAATATAAGTGTTTGCTTTACCCTTCGCCCACGAAGTTGATTTAGGCTTAATTTATCAGTTAATTCTGCTGCATTCATTGCATTTGGAAGATCTTGCTTGTTCGCAAATACTAGAAGGACAGCATCTCGAAGTTCATCCTCTTGCAACTGTTTTAAGTTTTCAGCATTCAGTTCGCTTAAATTACATTAAGACAAATAATATACCATTTTCTGTAATTCTTCATGAGCTTCTGTAATACGTTCTCGGTCATTGCTATCAACAACAAAAATTAAACCCTGCCAAATAAGATTGTCTATTAGATTATGTTTTTATTTTATTATTCAGTTCATTACCTGCGTATTTTGAAAGTAGTGCCGCCATAAAGGCCGGATTTTATCTTGACCACCAACATCCCATACAGTAAAGCAGATATTTTTATATTCGACAGTCTCCACGTTAAAACCTGAAGAGATTATATATATTATTTACGAATATTTAGATAGGCTAAACTTATGTTTACCAATAGTAGGAATTGTAGTTACGATTTCACCGAGTTTCAGCTTATATAAAATTGTCGTTTTACCGGCAGCATCTAAACCAACTGACAAAACACTAGAGTTAATTTATACATAACATAGCGGTGTCTTAAAGTAGTAAGTGCAGAGAATGCAAATACCGGATGGTGAAGTAATTTTCAATCGTTAACCCTAACTCCAACTTACCCATCAATATCCTCATTTGTTTCTTGCCGAATAATCTGGTTAATACACTAGATAACGTTAAACCCATGATTAGCTGATTTTCTTGTTCGTCTACTCGATTTGTGTGGTGCAGTAAGGCGGATCAACACATGTGAGAGCCTACTTTAACTAAACAACGGCCAATGCCACGTCAATCATGTCGGTTCACCCTTGTTCCGTCAATTCTGCTCAGTCGGCGTTGGCATTGCGTCACAAACATTCGCTTACCTCGCCATCTATCGCTAAAGTTAAAAAATAATATCTGTTCGGTGTGAAAATAGACCAGAGTATAGTTAGCGGCAGATTCGCAGCGGCACATTCGCCACTGTTACCAGACTCAGATAATCGATAAGCAGTGCATTTGCAAATCACGTCACGCTGAATTCTTTCATTTAGAATCGAGTAAACGTCCTTTTATTCTATTAAATACTAAATAAACAACAATAAGAAAAAATTTTTTTCCATTTTTTTTTTTTTATTTATTTCAAACACCATCCCGAATGTAGTGCTGACTAAACTAGACATACAATCAAGCTGAAATTTGATAGGAACATAGCCCAACACCTCCCTTATATGCCCAAAC
>JAQGAS010001418.1:0-19705 GCA_034686365.1 Pachymerium ferrugineum | reverse complement strand
AAGATGGTCGATCTTATGAATATAGAAATCATTTTTCAGTTTTGCCATCTTATCCTCCTGTGAGTCCTAATTATTTACTGAAAAGTAATTAGTACTTACTAGCCTTAATCTTTTTTCAGCTTAAAAACATAACTGTTCAATTTGAATTCAAGTCTGATAACAACTATGATGTTATTCGTTTAAAAATACCAATCAGTCTGCAATAATGATAATGTATATGACTTTTCTCATTTCCTCTTTCTGTTTGATGTTTTCCTTTAAGCTGAATATTGTACACTAAATTTTGAAAGTGCCAACGATAATAAATAGCATGAATAACATACTGTTGATAGCAAAAGTTGTTACTTTGTATCATAATAAATTAACTTCTTATTGGTCAGATTTAATTATAAATTCTATTCCACAGACAAGTCCAATCCATTTTCGCACGAGATCCAGCAGAGGTCCGCACGAGATTCACTTCACACGAGGTCTGGCACGAGATTCGCACGAGGTCTGGCACGAGATTCGCACAAGGTCCGCACGAGGGCCAAATGTATTAACACGTATTTATCAAATATTATTAGGTAGTTATCTTTTCAAAAGTGAAGTCCAACTGAATCCCGCAGAATATCCACATGAAGGTCTATAATAACCTTAAGAACAGCACTGGAAAAAGAGGTAAGATAATACTTTGATAAAACATCTCCAGCTCACAACAAACCAAACAGAAATCACTAACAGCTAACAGGAGAATTCTACGACAGTTTTTTTTAACCTACACGACACAAATTAGTTATCGATTATAAGTCAAGCATATTACCTAACTTGAGTGTCTGGACTGGTTTTAGGGGCCGCCCTTTAAAGTGTCAACCCAAATCACATTCTGTGAAATCACCACATGATATTTTGTAAAACACCGCAAAACCTTACCTTTGTCCCAAGTTATAATTACTCACACTTACATTACTTTACAATTTATTGAGTTGAAAAAAAAAATGAAAACTGTACACTTTAATACAGAGAAGTGACTTCGATAAATATGGTGGCCAATACAAAAAAAAGTGGCATTATTCCGTAATTACAGATTTAATAATAAAACATATGGAAGTGCGCTTCTTGTCTGTAATGAATCTCCATTTAATGTCAACAGTAAGCTGAAAGAAAAATGAAATGTTTAAGTAATATTAAAGTTGACGTAAAAGCCAGATATTTTTCATAATCACCGGAGGATATTCTTCACTAATGGGTATTGATCGACGATATGTATAAAGAACATTCTTTTTAAGAGGACAAGTCTCCCCTGTTGACGTGAATACTGAGTCACAAATACTAGTTCTCAGCCCTGGAAAAGGAATTTCTATGGGACCTAAAATTCCGGACATTTCTGGTGCTAGACTGTCAGTATCTTCACCTTAATTTAAGAAATATAATTAAACAGGTAAAAAAAAAAAACGCAATAAAGAGAAACTTGACACCATACCAGGAATGAAATCCACTTCAATTTCAATAGAAGAATTGATTTTCAGCTGACATCTTTCAGTGCAATTTCCATAAACTCGAATTTGTTTAATTTCCCCTACTTGCTTTTCTCCTACTTTTGTTTCTTCAGCTGAAAAAAAAGTAAAGTTTTAAGACTGTTCCCAATATTGACATTTTTTTGGGTTTTCTAGAAAATTGGGCAGTAGTGGAATATCTTCCTGCTGGCACGATTTTGAGTGAAAGTAAAGGCCATGTTAGTAGGTCAAAGAAAATAAAAACTTTCTCTTCCTTCTTCCTTAAATCCAACAACTCCAACAATTAAAGTAGGTAGAACCTCTTTGTTTTCTATAAATGAAGGAAATCCATATATTTGTTGGTTTGTAGCTACTGTAATTTAAAATAAGATATTATGCATCTTCGTTTTTTGGGAGTTTTTCTTCTGCTATTGGCAAGTTAAGCAAAATCTAAGTGTTGGGCTTGCTGTGTGTGGTCCAGACAGTTTAAAAACAAGTTATGAAAATATGAAAATGACATATAAAAGCAAAGTAGTTTTGAAAAGATTATTACATCATAATAACAAAGGCAAAAAAGATCTGCAAAAAAAAACAAAAGAGCAACAACCCGAGAAACAATAAATTCTGCAGTAGAGTAATAGAAGAATTACAAAAGACATAAATCCCACTTACATATACATGGGTCCCAATTCACTACAGTAGAATGTTTTACTTTGGTTGATGCTTCTGAAATGGCCATAAAAATGACTAGTGCACAAAAAACTGGACAAATGCTACACGAATTCATTTTTCCTTGTGTAGTTGATCCACTTTCAGTGATCAAGTTTTATACCTTTCACTTGATGACGTCATTTTTTTTTTTAAAACCGAAGTTACGCTTGGGGGGAAGTCCTAGTTCTCCTCGTGGTAATTTAAATGTCTATGCAATTGGCATGGCAAGTCGAAAAAAAAGTCTTGGCAGAAAAAGTTTGGTCAAGTCCAGGAGCAATCTTTATACTTGAAACTCGAACCTACTTTTTCTTTCTATTAACCTGACCTCAATCATTTCATCTACTTAAGAGAATGCGAACAGTTAGACAAAAAATTGTCAATCAACAACTTATTGTGTTTATTTATTAAATTTGTAGCATAAATGTTAGGAAAACTTTTCTTTGTAAGAAAGTTATGCTAAGAATGTTTGCCCACGGAAATAGTTTTACAAAATTTAGGTCAGCAAATATTTACACTAGACCAGGTATAATTTTCCTCATTACTTTTAAACTATTTTCCAAAAAATTAAAAATACTTTTATAATAAAATTGTAAAGAAACTATCGTGAAGGTTTAGTCGTGGTGTCTAGACAGGTAAAAAAATTAAGGGGCTTATCAACCTGTTTTATATAATATCAATTATTGTCTCCTATTTTTTCAATCTGGTTTCTTTAGTAAATTTAGCAAATCATGCAGTGTTTTCATTGAAATAAGGGCATCACCTAAAAACAAAAAGAATTTAACATTAGACTAGTACTAAATTTGGAAATAGTTCAGCAATATTCAGGAAATGCCCAATCAGAAATATACAAGAATGCTCAGTTACTCTAACAATTGTAAAAGACATCAATCTGACATTAAAAAGAAATGTAGGACACTTTTTGCTCTTAGGAATACTTCCGTTTAGTTTTTGTGGACAAATAAAACTACAGCGATTATAATTTTCTATTTCCTATATCAATATATTGAGTAATTATTCAATTTATAAAATGTTATAATTGTAGATTTTAGATATGTTATCTCTATGAGAGGTGACATGTGTTACTGTTGGGTAATATAATCACTTTGGTCAACATTTTTGTGTAACTTCAACAAATATCATAGAATAATCTTATTTAGAGGATGATTGAGGGGAGATAAGAGAGAGATAAAAGCAGTGTAATTGCTGAAGAGTCTTCATTGTCATTACAATTTAACGCCAACATGTACAAGTTACTTTGCCTCATTGCTTTAGTAGCATTAGCTAATGCTAAACTCTACACAGAATGCACTGGTAAGCAATTTATTTCTAGAATTTAACAATTTTATAAATATAAAATAAAATTCCAACTAAAACGGCAATTAACCTGACACAAAAATACGGTAGCTTTTGTGATCAGTTCAATTGCGAGTAATGAAACTGTATTTGCAAAAACATCTTGTCCTACTAGTTAAAATTAAGATGACGGCTGCACCTCTGGTGGAGGTTATAAGGTGGCTCGAGTTGAGTAGCAAATTTAGTAAAAATGTTATTTGTGTATCTGCAGTTTTCAGCATGACTTTTAATCTGCATGGTACATAAGAGAAACTAAAACTTAGTATATTCATACTTTAATGAACTTTAACAGGTAAAGAGTTAAGCGCTATTCAAGCTGTCGAAGTGCAAGGATGTAGTGCTACTCCATGTATTCTCCAACGTGGAAGCAAAGTCGAACTGAAAATTGAGTTTCAGTCAAGTAACTATAAACAAAAAAAAAACTAATTACCAGTTAAGCAACATACGTTTTGTAAAATTGTAGAAACCAACACTAACTCATTAACTACCAAAGTTTACGGAGTTATTGGAGGAATCAAAATGCCATGGACTGGTCTTCCATCCAATGCTTGCCCATTAATTTCACCAGGTTGTCCGTTGGCTAATGGCAAATCTTATGAATACAAAGGTCAAATTTCTGTTTTACCAGCGTATCCTGCAGTAAGTAATAATTTTTCCACATAAAAAAATTAATACCTAAAAACCATGAATCTTTTTTTTCCCAGATTAAAAACATTCCCGTTCAATTTGAGTTCAAGTCTGACGACAATTCTGATGTCATTTGCTTCAGAATCCCAGTCAGCCTGCAATAAATGTTAAAAATAGTATTTTTTTCATTAGTTGTAAAAAACCTTATTAAAATAGAAGCAAAATATCCAATACAATAAGAAGAAGGTAATTCAATTTTCTTAAAGAGGGCATACCCAATTTATAAATATGTCAAAGAGTATGCATAAAGTAATATGACCTTAAAAGCGTAGAACCAAAAATTAACACCAGGGGCTTTGGATCTAAAGGGAATATCAGCATGCATGTAAGTTATCACCATTCACCCAAAATATTACTTTTATATTATTGTTTGCTAACTAGTTTAACACAATAGAGGACAAAATTTTGTTTATGTTAAAAATTTGACATCAAGTGCAGCAAAAATTGAATTAGTATAATAATGCAAATGAGCAAATGAGTCACTTTTTGCTTTCAATGTAGATAAATTTGAGATGCCTAATTTTACTGCAAACATTTTGTGCATCTCTTTCACTACTCAAGCCACACAAAAATAAACTTATGATAATATTGCGAGTGGAAGCCCTCAGCTTGAAATACGTTATAATTAAAATTTTACTCTTTTTTTTTTTTATGGATAAAATTTAAAAAAAGTGAGCCCCTTTAATAATAAAAAACTTTTTAAGAAAGCGGAAATAAGGATTTATTTAGTTTTAAATACAAAAAGTTGCACTCTACCCATTGAAAAGTTTTATCAAATCAAATGGGATTCAAAATCTTTGTTAATAAATGCCGGAATTCTTCGTTTTCTCTTCGCACACATTCCAGATTTATCACTTTGTCTAAAGGCAAAATGTCAATTTAAAACTGAAACAAAAAAAAAAAAGAAATCAACGTAAACCGCTTGAAAAATCTCAAACACAATTTTCGCATTAAAAATTTACCTCACGTCGATACCCCATCTCAGAAATTCCATTTCTTCGGTCAAGATGACGCTTGCATGACAAGATTTTTTAAGTTTGGAAATGAGCGATTCCGAAAAGAAAAGTTGGTCCTACAGAATCTAAGATGCTCAAAAATAATGTGCCCAGTTCAATTGGGTATTAAAAACACATTCAATTTGATAAAACAACATTTGAGGCACCTGTCAAATAAACGTTTACCACTGAAGCCGCAAGGATTCACTGCACAACAATTTCTAAGCCCATTCACCCCTACGATGTCATTAAGAACCAATAACATGTATTACAAAGTAGAAAATGTGACGTCACTAAATACTAACCCAAACATCCTCGTTCCCACAAATTGTCGTTAGAGGGCAAAACTTACCTGGAAAAGGCGCTCGAAAATGGCCGTTCCACAGAAAATGCAATCCCATTTGCACCCTACTAAACGATTCCTGTAAAAGAATTGCAATAGACATAATATTAGAAAGAAACAGTAGGTAAACGGTAGCGTGTTGGAGCGAGCAAATCAAAAATCCAACGGGGGAAAAATACCGATTATTCCATCCCGGGTAAAGCCAGCACCAGTTCAGTAAACGTCTGTGATTGGTTAATGCGCCTACTACAATTTGCTACACGTGCTGCAATTGGCTCGTTAATCAAACGGTTTGAGCTATGCGGTACGAAGCATGAGTTTGAAGAGGCAGCCAGCCGTCGGTATTTCCATGATAAAAAGAAGAATTTGAACGTTTTTCCGTGCCGAAAAGCAGGATTTTCTTACCAACGACTTCGCCGTTTCCCTACGCGGAGAACGGAAACCCTTCGATGAGATGATTTTGAAGAAAACGGGCCAATTTTTGGCAATTGGTCTCCTGCACTACGTTTGTTGGGGCTTCAATTCAGGTAGGATCATTTTTTTAAATCATTTTTTTCCCTCTTCGAAAAAAAAAATGAGCAACCGATTTGTTTCCATTTTACACCATTAATCCCCGTCAGTTACTGATATAAAATACAACCGTGAATAAACCCTTTAAGTTGGCATAAAGTGACCATCTTGGAATAAGAACGAAATCATTATTATTTTATTTGCTTCTATCAATTCAAAAAGAGGAAAAAAAATAATGATTCTATTCAACCCACTTGCAAAAAATAAACTAATCTTTATTTGGTCATTTTAAGCGGCTGAATATTTAAAATATGCAAACAACTGCAAAAATTGTTTGCATATTTTTTAAACCTAAAAATAGCCAATTTTGAAATGAACATCCATAAAACTAGATAAATATTTTCCCCCCAAACACGAATTGAAAAAAAACCCAACCATTGAAAAATCTTCATTTCATTACCCCAAAAGTATTCCCCCATTTTAAACCTATTCAAATGTTTTGTATTTGTTTTAATGATGTAATTATGATGTAAAACGTGCAGGGAAGTCAACCCATTTTTTTTTTCATTCTCCTGGTGGAGGGGAGTGTATAGTCACTCGTAGGAACCGCATTCCATCGAAGAAACCGTTAAATTTCGTTATACTTGGGAGTGTTTTTTAAAAACTAAATACAATTTAGAAATGTAATTGAGGTGTATTACAACAGTCAATAACATTTCATGTTCATACACAGAAACACAGAAATGCACATGATTTTCAGATTAATATTAAGTAAAGTAGGCCAGGTAAATGAAGGCCTAAGGACAGTAGGAAAACCTTGCTCACTTGCCAAGGTTGAGACTGCAAAGTGTACTCATTTGACCCTAAGTTTGAGAGCCTGAAGGCCTACTCGAGAATGAGTTTGATGTGAGAAACTGTGTTCGACTCAGGTGCGCTTTCTCACCTGATAAACCTCATTGTTTATTTAGAGAAAAGGACCAGTTTATTATTAGCCGCTTGTCTTTGTGTGAGAGGGTGTGGGCCGTGGGTCGTTAGTGCAGATACCACAAGAGACCCATAGAAGGGCGTGGGGAGATCCCAGGGGGCATTCATTCCACCAAAGAATTTTGAGGTGCGGGTTCGGCTTGGACGAAGCTTAAATGTCTCAAATTTCACTACGCATTTGTTTATTTTTAACGCCTTACTATTTATGTTTGTATAAATAAACTTGACTTGGGTGTCATGGTCATTTATTGACGAGTGACGCTTTTATTGATAACTAGTGTTCTGCAGTGTGTCAAGTGGTTGGAGTTTATTATGGAAGGTTCTTCGGTTAAAAGGTATGTGATTAGTGGAAAGTTCATTAGGATACATCTTAAAGTTCATCAAGGAACGTTGGAACATCTCTAGTGCTGGACAATTATGGCGTTTTCTGCTTCCTAGAATATCATCCTTCGGATTGCTGGAGAAGTATTTGAAGACACCGAGGAATTTTCTTGTAGGATAAGTGACACAATTTACGAAAGGATTATTAATTTTAAGGAGGAAATGAAGCTTAATGTCACCAGTGGCTACTAAAATTATAACGTTGAAGGCTAAGAAACTTAAAACTAGTACGGTAGCAGGAATGAACTATAACTACGTAAACACCAGACAGCAGGAAGCCAGAGAAAACAGGTGAAGGCACATGCAATTAAACAGAAAGCTTCCACCTATTGGTGACACCCGAAGATACTGCAGTGATATTAGTGCTGGACCTATTGCTTCCAGAAGTCATTAGTAATATACGTCTGAGCGTGTTTTTAATACTTAATTGCATCATGTGAATTAATACTACAAGATAATCTAAGCTTTAAACTTTCAGTTGAACTGTTACAAGGACAAACAAGAAGATTGAAACTACACATGCCACAAAATCATTGGTACATCTAGACAAGTGAATGAGTTCTTCAGTGATACCAGGTTTAACAACTTGAAGCACAAAGAGTTACACACCAGCAACTACTTAGGTCATAAGCGGCAAGAGACCTAAAATTAGCAGCCAAAACATCACCCTTGAAGCTTAACTTTTTATTTAGTAATTGCACAGAAGGTGCAAGGTGGTCTTTGACCACGCAAAAGAAAGTTCAACTTCCCGTTGGGGAAAGTACGCAAAACTTGTTACGATATCGATATACGTTAAGGTTATTGCACTGTTAAAATAACAACAGTGATAGTGCATATGCTCTTTTTAACCTCTCAAAATTCACTGGTAAGGATATTCAAGAAAGATTATTGCAGTGGGAAGGTGTCTATACAATTTCAAGTTAATCCCTCATTTTGTTATAGAAAAGTTCCCGTGATCCGTAAAAAGGGTAAAAATTGAAAGCAAATATTTGTTAAACTGCAAGGAGAAAAGGTCATGGCGATAGATAAAGCCCAGTTTTAAATCGAAAGTGGTATTAAAAGGAGCGTTACAAAATGGACGAGCGTGTAATGGCAGCATCCCTTGAATGGATCAAGAGAGAGTGAGTGTGACGCACAACGCATGCGTGCTCGCTTGCTCATTAAACTATCGATCGAGTACCTCTTCCTGGACCCGTTGCTGCAACTAAGACGTATGTGTTGGCATCTTCTTTGCACGACAATCCACTCTGCAATTATTCCGTTGACAACAATTTGCATCGTAAACTTTTTCAAGGTGAAAATAACGAAGAAATAGAAGAAGAAAAAAATTACCACAAAGAAGTGTACTGCCTTACATCTAATCTACTCTCACCTTATTCTTTTCGGCGCAAAATGTAGACATGTAGAGGCGTGGTTTTCACCCGATAAATTGTCGATCGTTCGGAAAATATAGCGGTTAAGGTGCAATCGGTCACGAACGTAATAAACAACCCCCAACCATCACAACGCCGGACGGTAATTGCTGCAAATAGATGCAGAAGATTGTGCTTTCCCCCACTTGAAATTAATCTTGAATATACCGACATATGTTTATATTTCATGAAGGAATCAGACCTTAAGATATTGATGTCAACAAGTTTTCAAAATGTTAAAATTCAATATTTATTATTGTCTTTTTTAAGGAATTGAGAGTGACGGATCGGAATAACATTTGGCAATTGTCCAGAGGATCGATAACAAATCAATTTAATTAAACAGATGCATAGAGGACATGGCATTAATACACAGAGGTCGTGCGTGTCAATTGTATTGCGGTGCATCACTCTTGTTTTAATGTGTATTTTGTTTGATGCACGTGCAAAGATGTGTGTTTCACACGCCAGATTACATCAACTCGCCTTTTTAAGAGGAAACGAGGTTATAATTGTTAGTGTTCGATTGCGAGTTTTTTTTTCTTGTATCTTGAGTACAATAACTTGAACATGCGGAATCTAATTGTGTACAGGAAACCGCTAATTACTTATTCAGGAAATGGAAAAGACGCTTCTGATACTTTTTGTTTTCTTGCACCTGGTGAATTTATACAGTTGAGGAATAGGAAAATATAGAGGAAATATTGTGGATCGTGGAATCGTAAAAGAAAAGACGAAATGGTAGGTTAGGGACGAGTTAAAGAATTGTTTGAAATAGGAAGAGAAAATCGTTTTGAAACTATATTGTAATGGAGAAAGAAATGATGTGGAATAATTTGATAAAAATAGGTAGGTCAGTGTGAAAGCAAGTTGGGAGATTCCAAACAGGTTTTTGAGGTGCTTATTTCTGATGTCTGCTCACACTCGAGGCCACTGAACCTTCAAGGTTATGTAAGATTAAATGGCTAAGTTGATTTTTTTATATATAAAGAAAAGAAAGTTAAATGACCCTGACACTGAATTGGATTTTTCAAAACGTTTTAAAAAGAGGATTACAAAATCCGCTTGTGTTATTGGAAAAATTTGTTTATTTTAACAGAAATAAAGATAAACAAATTAAATTCTTAAAATATGTAAGTTGTGCTAAACAAACCAATATTGGTTGTTGATCTGAAAGCATTAACAGCCCGAAGAAAAGTAAAGAAACTTATGAACATCAAAAAGAATGTTTAATGCTTTCAGCAACTACAATGGTCATATGGAATGAAGAAGAATAAAGTTTTTAAAGCTTACAAGAAGAAGCTGAAGCTCAGCTAGAAGCACTTATTAAAAACAACCGTAAAACAAAAAAAGCTTAACTACTGCTGCTACTATTCCTTCTATTGAAATCAAACACGGGGGAAGTTATTACTTTAATGTTGTAATTCTTCTTACTAAATGTTGTCGATAGGTGTCAGCAAGTAACAAGTAACTCCATCTAGCGGTGAGTAAAAGCATCGCTTAGAAGTTCATCATCTTCAAGTTAATTTCAAAATATAATTACTTTGTGGTTTATAAGAAGTCTTCTTTAAAAGCCCCCCGAGTTAAGTATCAGAGTGGGGAGAAGATTGTAGTTGAAAAAAAGAAACGTACAGACGTGAATGAGCGCGAGGTGTGAACTTTGCTGATAAAATACAAGTAGAACTGATAACTTGAATCACCATCAACGTTTAAGGTTCTAATTTATTGCACACCCTTATACTTTACTACTGTCTTTGTCTCACAAGGGCAAGTCGGAGTGTAAAAAATGGTGGCTGGAGAACGTTAGAAGGGAAAAAAAACATTTTTCCATCACCTCTTGACAGATATTCACATGGGAAAAAAATGGTTGGAAGAATCGTAAAAAAAGCCGGCTTTGTTTTCGGTCTGGTTACAAGAAAATTTCTCTAATAAACGATGAAATATTCACAACATGAAATTTTAAATTGTGGACCACAGATGTGAGTGCGCACCAAATTAACGTGTTTGGAAATGGAGGTCAAGGTTGGCATTATTTTCTCTTAATATTATTTTTTTTCTCTACTAAAGAAGAAGCATTAATCATTTAGATGTTAACCGGATTGCGGTGATGGCTTTTTGTATACGGATTCGATAGTGCTGTCATTTTGTTAATGGATTATTGTTGAAGGAAGGAAGAAAGCATACAACTTAGAAAGTACATCTAGTAAAAATCACATTTTCGTAAAGAAAATTTGAGATTAAATGAAATATCGATTGGTGCCAACACAACTGATCAATAACTCAGTCGTAAAATGGTGTGCAGGAATTTATACCAACATCAAAGTGTATTTCCTGTTAAAATAGTTGCTATGGCTGTAATGTTATTTCAAGTTGGGGGAGGAGAAAAAAAAATATTGAATAGGAGGAAATATTTTACACAAGATCTTTTCCTTTATTTAATTTACAAAGGAAAGGAATGATGAATGGCGAGCTAATATTTACAGGAAAAGTTCCGTTTGTAGTTTCTGTTGTTAATTTAAATGATAATTTGATAGAAAACTGGCAAGAAAATTTAGGGAAAGAATTCTGAAAGTTGTAAGTTGACTGTAGTCTATGTATCTTCAGGTTCCAAAGTGATTATGACTTTGGTTGAAAGAGAAAGTTTAATCTGTCACTTTTGCTTAGTTTTGTAACTTGTGACGTCATGGTTGTAAAATTCAGTAAAGTTTTGTTTTTACACTTTCTGATCTATAAATTTTGTCTAACTTTCACTTTGTTTTATAAGATTTCAAACATTTTTGAAATATTTCACTAACAAATTGTAACTGCCACTTTAATCTTTAAAGGTGAGCTTCGGTACCCATTATACAAAAGTTTCAAATCAAAAGTTTGTAATTGAGGGAACTCTGGAGATGGTAATGTACTAATGTATTTACAATAGATGAATTGTGGTGGATGAAACACACGAGATTTGTGGTATTGATTATACGTAACAGATTTGCCTACCTGTAGGCTTATTCAATCATTCCTATTGACCAACAAATTTGTGTGTGTGAACATGACAAGGCCATTGGTATGATTAGTTTAGGCTCTCTTTTCATAGGATTTTAACGGAAAATAGAAGAAAAGTATTAGAATGTTAGCAAACTTTTTTCTTTTGATTTTTAGAGAGGGGTTTTAAGGATAATGAAAAAAAGCAGTTGGTTTTAATGACTAAAATCATCAATTTTGAAGACATTTATGGAAATTGCTGGGTTGAACAATCGGAAATTCAAACTGTAAAGTAAAAGTTGGAAGAAAAAAAATGGAGAAAATTCAAGAATTAAAATGGTGGAGCCTTTAGGGATTTTTTATTTGAAAAGAAGACTGGTGTGGAATTTTTATGAACAATTTTTATATTCCTGACATTTTCATTTAGCCGGCAAAGATTGTCTCATACATATAAAGTGTATGAAATGAAAAATTACACTGACAAGAGGATAGAAGATCATAAAAAAGCCAAACACTAGGTTTTTACGCGTCAAAAAATTGTTACATCAATTTTTTTTAATAATATTATTGAGAAATTGTATTTGATGCACGCTAATTTGCATTGATTTGACTTGGATGACATTTGTGGCAAAATATCTTTTCCAAGAAATCGACAAGAGGTTTTCTTTATCAAAAATCAATAAAAAGGACAAAAGTTTGCCCTACTTTATACCGCCCAAAGTTTGCAACTTGGCAGTTTTTGCTATGGATCCCTTCAACTTGTCGTAAAGACGCTCCAGATAACGCAAGAAAAAAATTTTTTTTTTCCTCTATCCTATGTTAATGAGGAAATTTTTTTTTCTTCTCCGTCTAAAAATAAACTAAATAATTATTGAATGTCATAAGATGCTGATTTTCAGTAATAACGACCCTATGAAGTCACTGCAATCAATAACAATGTTAAATTCATTAACAGGAGGATACAGTTCTTGATAAACCTGTAAGCTGGCCCTCGAGGACAACTTAGCTCGACAATGGTTGACAAGTCGGATTAAAAGTTTATAATTGTATTACAGAAGGTGCATTTTGACACTTTAATTGACAAAAAAAGCGATTGATGTTCAAAACTCGCTTCTTGACAAATCACCAATGTAGAAGCATAACCAAAAAAGTTTTAATTTTGTTGCTAGCGGGAGCTTTTTGGTGATGGTATCGTCCATCAAGACACCAATATCGATTACAGGCAGTTGGATGTATTTATGTCACCGTATAATTGAGCATTTTCACATTCGTTAAAAGGGTGAGAAAAAAACTAAGTCCGCAGACATGCGCAAAAGGCCAAAATCATATATTACTAATTGTAAGCCCCGTCCGCTTGTACAGCAACTACCACGGAGTAAACTTGGTAAACTTAGTAACTGTTTGTTCAATCACTAACTAGCAACAATCAAAAGAAGTGAATAGTTTTACTGCTAGAGGGCGGCTGGGCGCTTTTCGACACTGACGTCACATGTCTACTGAACAAGAAGCTTATACAAAGACTCAATCGCAACTTGAAAATGGCACATCAAAAACTGGAAATTCTCACTACATCTCCCTACATTACAATTTAATTATATTTTTTATATATAAAGTTTATAAAATTGATAGCAAAAGAAAAATCTTTTTTTTTCTTGCAATAGTATTAAGGGCCTTTTTGGCATGGTTGGAAATCCCTGCAAGAATATTTCACTCCCCGTCAACCTAATAAGCTGGATTTGGCAGTTGCGGAACAAGCGGCTCGAGACGAATAGACAGAATTGGACTAAGGGGGCCTTCTTTCATTTTTCTTGCAAAAGAAGAAAAAAAAAACCCGTGTTGGGGGTGTTCAATAGGTGGAGATGTCTTTGAATATTTGAGCCACTTCTCATCTTCCTCTATCCCGAGTCAATTTCCGCTTTAGCAACGCTCCTTTTATACGCATAACCCAAGTAAAAAGAAGGGTTTATCTTGACAAGAAGTGACACTAGGAAGTCGATTTACAAGACCCTTTGCCTTCTGGAATTTTTCTTACTACAAGACGATGAAGAAGAGGCAAAAAAAAAAAAAAAGAATTGCTCCGAATAAATAAATGGAGTAAATGTGGCTTTTAACCTTTTAAATAGAGAATGCATGTTCCTCTTCTACTAACTTAATTACCTGCTAAAGGTGTACAAACTTGTTTAGCCCTTCGGTATCGAATGGCAAACGTTTCCCCTGTTAATTTCCACAAAGTGTTTTATTTGCTGATTCATTGAAATTTTGATAAATGCAAGTGATTTAGGGTAAAAGCCCTTTACTTCTATATAAATATTTTTTCTTCTCCTTCGTTACGACCATGTTGAGGTAACGTCTGCACTTTAGCAGAATTGAAAGGAAATTTTATTGAAGGTGATGACGCTGTGCGAACCTAATTTAAAGCAGCTTGCTGTTTTCAAAATGAATGAAAAATGATATTATCCATAGTGCTGATCAATTTTAAAAATGAAAAGATTGAATTTTTATCGATAGAAGGCTCTAGCCCTCTCTCCAAATAAGCACTATGGGATGTTTTAGAGCGAGTCATAAAACTGGTTCAAGGGGCCTCTTTGGACCATGTTACCAAGTGCTGTTTAGCCACCGGTAACCACTTGTATCGGTGTGGTAACAAGTCTTAAAGTGGATAGCCACTATACACCTGCCTCTGTTCATTAATTTCAATACAAAACAGTCTATAGACGAGTATAAACACAGGATGCAGTTTATGTCAACACAAATATTTACTTTTTTGATACAGGCCTGCAGACATTTTTGAAACAGAAGTCTTAAACGTAATATGTCTGTATTAGAATAGTCTGGTTGTTTTAAGGTCTGGAGCCAGACAATAAATTGTCCTTTGGCCATATGTTATAATAAAAACATAAGAAAATACTCATTATTCAAGGCCTATTAAAAAAGAGACGGTTTTGTTGACCTAAGTAGTCACTGTCCATTGCATCTGACAGTTATGTATACATTAACATCAGTTGAGTGACAATGTTACGCTCATTTTGTGATAGTTTTATTTCACCCGCATTTCCAAGTCGTAAACAAGATCCCCATTGTCAAATGTTTGTCAAGAAAATGTCTATCATTTCGGGAAATGTAAATTCAACCCTGTTGACCTCTCTGCTTCGATTGAGTAAGGATGACGCAACCGGATGTAACTTGGTATTCATTTTTCTTTTCTTCAATGTTTAATGAGGAAACAGAGAAAGTGCAGGGTTCGGGCTAACGTCCTTCTCTTATTCAGGAAGTGATCTTTGCTCTGGACGGCCACGTAATAAAGGAGAACATTTGGAATGCCATTTTGACCACGTATGGAACAGGAAGTTGCCCACCTTTACTTCCCGTCGTAGGAAATTCGACATGGAACTCGATTGAAGTTGCACACGAACCCACAGTTTGTTTAAGCATGTTACCGATACTCAAACATGCAGTTGATGACGGGTGTTTCTAAAAATATTTATGTAGTAATTATTCTGTTGTAAACAATTTCTAATGTTCCGGATGAATCGATACGAGAAATGACGTAAAAAGTTGCAGTCTTATCTTTTCATTTCTGTAATTGGACCTGCTGGTTTTGGTCTTGATAAATCTTGGAGTAGTAGTAGATTAATCACTTATAAGAAATGAATGAAGAATTGAAAGGGAGAGACAAATAACAGTTGAAATAAATCTTTTGAAAGTGACATCTGCTTGCAAAATGCAAATCACTTAGATTCTTACGCTTCTGTGTCTAGAATGTTGCACGTACCACCAAGTTCTGCCCTACTTCTTGCCTGACTAGATCAACCACAATGCATTGAATGATGTCATACGCATAATGTAAGCTGTGCATTGGCAAGCAGATTGGCCGCTTGCCCAAAACACTAGCAGCAGGGAACTAGTGGCCGTTCCTAGAAAAAGGACGAGTATCTGGGTGGAGAAGTCATTACTATGTATTAATTTTTGACATTTTTCTAAGAAAACCCGCTCTCTTGGATTTTAGAGTCAAAACGACTGTCATTACTGTAAACTATATTGTCATTCTTTCTCACTTTGTACAGCGGATTTAGAAAAATTGTTTCTGTTCCGCTGACTTGCAGCGAGATAGATTAACGACAAACTGTATTGAGTAGATCTCTTGTGGTGATTGGTTCTTTCTTGTCACAAGTGGTTTTCTCTCTCTGAATTTATACTACACTGTGGGCGACCTACAATCTATTTCACGGTACCGGGATGAATTGAGAATTAATACTTGTTACCTTTACAAGACCCTCAGTTTATTACCAAAGAACTGATGTGTAACGTAAAATGGATTGTGGATCATTTAGGGTAACAAGTATAAATTCAGTCAGTAAAAACCACACCACATGTAACATGAATGAACAAATGAGTTTTGCCAAATACTGACTGTTCAACATATGTTGTACAAAGTCCAATTGACTCTCATAGAAATTCACTAAATCAATTTTGGCGACCTGAGGACACAATGGCAATATCATTGTAACATTGCAAAGGGCCCAAAACGACCAGTTTTTAAAAATGTTAGTTACATTAATACAAGAATTGTAAAGACTAACAAGTAAGAAGAAAAGTGTGAATTTTAACGTCATCATCAGCTGCTAAGACAATAATAGAAAACTGAACCGGTAGACTTCAAAACAATGCATTGGTAAAAAATGCAAGCATAGTCTTTGTACAGCAACAAAGCCATTCAAACATCAAAGCGGATTACCATAACATTAAAGTTAACCTATGTTCTTCTGCACCGGCAAACCCCTTGTGCTATGCATTCAATTTCATTGGTCAAAAAAAATGCTTCACCGTTCTTTTCTACTTAGTTGATAGCTTCACCCTTCACTGGGCATATTCAGATTTGCTTGTTTCCTGTATTTTCAACTTTTTTTTTTCTTCTTCCCATTACAAATACGTAGGATTTGGTTTTTATTGAAAAATTGCCAGGATTTTGTCAATCAGTCTTCACCGCAGAGACAAGATGGCTCTCTGGCAAGCCACCAAAAAGCAAGTGTCTGCCTCTGTTTTGCCGTGATAGATCTCTAATAGCTTGTAAAATGCAACGTAACTTCTCTGGCTACGAAATAACATCACTTTTATCACTTCAAACACCAAATGTGTGCTGCTTCAATCTAACCTGGATAATAACCATTAAAATGACTCAAAATGTCTTAACGACTTTGTCCACCGGAAAAAAATATACATTCTGTGGGCACACCTCAACCAAAATAAAAAAGCTGGGTATTAAAATAATCTGATAAAACCAACGGTTTTATACGTTTCTTCCCCTCTCTCTAATCAATAAACTAAAGGAACTTCGCTTGTTCAAATTTAGTAATGAAAGTTTGTTCAATTATTGAACCAAGTTTTCTTCAATATTTATACGTACAAATTGATTAATAAATAAAAAGTATTAAAAAATAGTTGCAGAATTTTCAAGTATTCTTGGATATTCTACAAAATTGAAGTTTTGCTGTTCAATTCTTCAGCTCATTTTAATGACAATTATTGACATTGAATCTGAATTAATGGGCTATGAGATAATTGTAGTTCGAACAGGCGTTTGATTGCTAATATTCAACAACAAGGAGTTATATTTGCTAATTATCAAGCTGAGGAGTGTAATATAAATTACTATTTCAACTTAAAAGCTTTTCTTAACATGTGTTAAACCAATACATTAATCGAGTTATTCTATTGCATCTTGAAATTATTACCCAAATGAAATTAAAAAGTGATGAAGGATGTGTTACAAGTCTCATTTGGTTAGTTTGTTAGTAACCAAATTAATAATTTTTTAAAAAATGAAGCAATTACATCTAGATAACATATGTTACTACTGTGTAATAACAACCAAATTTCGATTAAAATTACATTCATAGTACTGTACAATAGCTATCACAAATTCAGACTTGAAGTCCAGTTTATAACATTTTGAATAGCTCAGTATTTTTATTTCTAGAAGTTTCTTTTAATCACAAACAAGAAATAATAGTCAAACTGTTATAGGGAATTTGCTCTTGACTAAGAACAAACAACTAATCATTGATTGCATTGCATGAGAATGCTTTTTACAAGAGGGTTGCATTGCCAAATCAATAGTTTAATATAAATCTTTGGTTGTGATGAGCTTCTTTAACAAGAAAAAATTCAAAATATTTGAAAAAAACTCTTTGAACTGCATTTATTTTCTATCAAATTGAAAGAAATGAGCTTGAATGTCTTAGCAAGTTTTGAAAACACAGAGGAATGCTCTTATAATTATGTAATGTACTTTAAAAATGACGCACTTAAATCTTCAAAGAAATATAATTGTGTAGAAATGATGAAATGATTTGATTTGTTAAGCAAACCAAGTTGCAGGGTCATTTAGCTGCACGAAAAGGTGGTTGTAGCGGAGAGAAATTTATGGACACGCGGGAGGTGTGAGTTATGAGCATCTTGAATGCATTATTATTATTTTTCTTGTATGGCGAACAGGAGAAAGCAAATCGAGGCCAACGATTTCCATTACGCACTCGCATTCTTCGCACAGTCAGAGAAAAAAAAAATCGCTATGTGGCAGATCATGATGCAGTCGGTTTGCGTGTTGTGTACGTTCAAATAGCACAACGTGTGCAACGAGAAAACGACCGACTGACGTTTTCTACTAGTGCGTGCCACCATCACATTGAGGTGAGCGCGATTGGTGCAAAATAGTTATTGGAAAACCACACTCACTCACTCTCGCCAAATTTATACCTTGTAATATCGCACCAGGAATGAAAAATGCAGAAAAGGGGAAAAAAATTTGCACGCTAAAAACTTATCTTGTTCGTTAGACGTGATTAAAAGGAAGTGCACGAGTCGAATGATAATATAGAGTGAGGTAAAGTATGGGTTGTTCTGATTACTCATCCATTTGTTCGCTTTCTCTCCCTTGTGTTGAGTCATCTCTCTCATCCCCTGGATGTGGACCTAGTCAGGATCCGTTTGATGTCGATGGGTTTTTTTTCTTTCTTTCTTTCTCACTTTATTGACTTTGAGGGGTGGTGAATTGATGAATGGGTCTAATTTTTATTCCCATCAGATGCATAGGGATGAGTATTTTATGGCTTCGTTTGCTTTTCCCCCCCTTTAGAATGATTACAAAGAGAGAGGCGGAAATACAATCTGGTAGAGTTAAAATATGGTTTGCATTTACATTGCTTTTTGGTAGCTGTTGGTACCAGTAGTGATAACGTTTAGTGACATCAAGTGGGAGATAGTTCTAATACAGAATTGTTGTTAGATTACAGTTAGGCTTATTAAATGAGGCAAGAAGGCGGTTGATGTTGAGTACCAGGTGAGAAGCAAGTTGAGTGCCTGAAAATCAGAGGAACAATAGAAGAGATAATGAAAGCAGACAATGAGAGTTTTGTAGAACAGAGATTTAAGAATGTATGTAGAAGTAATTATTGAACAAACAGACTATCAAGTTAGAAAATCTTGTTGCATTTAGTAATCGTGCAACTTTCAGTGAATAAATTAAAAAAGAGATGTGAGGCTGAACTGGAGGCCATACGAAAATGAATTTGGGGAAGATGTAATAGTTAAGTTCCGGTTCTGGGGGAAGATCAATGCAAAAAAACTTAATTAAAAACACTAAACTCGAAACGACAATAGAAAAACCGGAGGGGGTATAAACAACCAAAGTGAAACCACCTCAAAAATAGAAAAAATTTACTAGATTAAGTTGTGAACCGACCTAACATTATAATGGCAACATAGTGTAAGAATAGAGAGATGGTGCAATGGGGCGATGTCGCTTCGGCAGATCTAATAATGACCGCAGTACTCTAATAATAGTAGCGCGTCGGTACTGCCGGATGGAATTCCATCCGGTAGTAC
>JAQGAS010001417.1:0-19722 GCA_034686365.1 Pachymerium ferrugineum | reverse complement strand
CGCATTGGAGCTGTGAGGGAAATGACAGGCAGTAGAAAAACTGTTCCTAAATTAAATGAGAGGTTGAGAGAGGTAAATTGGAAGTTATTCTTTTTCTAAGGTTTTATTGATTTTAATTTGAAAATTAAAAAGGTTCAAGCATTGAATTGATTTTGGATTGTAGAATAATGTACAAGCTGGTTGCCAAGTTTTAAAAGGGAACTTAGTGAATAACAAATTGCAATCATGTTCGGTGTAATAATTTACATTAGTTTAAAGTGTACCTGCCGGACACACAATATTCGAATTGGCAACTCTTTCTCTCTTAAAAAAAATTATTATTGAAGTTTTAGAAGATAAACTGATGTAATTTTATATAAACATTGTTCTAAAGCACTAAATGCCTAAGTAAATACTGAACTCAAAATGAAAACATTGCAAGATGGAAAATTTAAACTACACAAATTTGGTGCTTTAAACTAGAAGTGTTAAGATAGTCCCTTGGAGATAAGGATATTTAAGTAAGACCATTTAGAATACATCAGCACTCATTTCACTCACACAACATATTATATCGTGGTTTAATTTTGATACAATTCTTAAACATACAGATACAACTTACTTTTAAACGCATTGATTGCATCGTCATTGCAGCTTACTGTATGTGAAAGGTAGAGGGGTGTAAAGCTGAAAAGAAAATTTTGAATTTAAGTTAAAATAATCAAGTTTCTCTAAAATATTAAGCTATCTCTTTTTGCTTTAGTTATATTCTTGTAGATCTTATCTATGAAACCCGTACAATCTTGATTAGTATTATCTAAAGATTGGTTTGATATGTTTACAAAATTAGTAAAAATATTGTACATTCAAACAGAGTTAATTAACATTTTTATTTTTTAATAAACCTACTAAACAACCCATTGATAATCACGATTGTACACCATTGTAGCAATCATTTATTAACTCATCTTACTGTAGTAACTATTTTTCTGTTGTCGCTCTGTGTCTCTAATTAACTTCTTTCATTGAATAACATCAATATCTTTCCATGCAGTACCAGGAACACTTAAAAAAATTTATTCCCGGAACTTCATCTGCGAATCAGGTATTAATCTTTCGCAAAACGCCTTTGCCAAACTTAAGCTTTAAGTGCCATTAAAAGTTCTCATGTAATTGTGCTGCTGCTGCTCCTTCTCATCTTCCTCTGATCTGTTATTATAATTAATGTGCAAAATGGTTAATTTGTTTAAAATTTAATTTACAGATTCATGATGCGTTGAACGAAGTTGACGGAAAAAATGTTCCTTATCCTCCCTCTCCATCTGCTTCCATGAAAGTGCGGACAGCCATTGTTGAATTCCATTCAGCATCTTGTGCAGTCTTGGAGAGTGCAGGGAAAGTTACTGTTGGTTTAAAAAGGAAAGGGAATACAAGAAATAGGATTGAGATACGGTACTAATTCTTTATTACACATAATCCTGGGATTTCAACCATTTTTATTGTGAACCGTGTACATGCAATTCTGTTTTTCTGGCTAACAAAAAAAAAGATTTGTGCTTTGCTGCATTTGGAGAAGTTACATGTACTTGACTGGCGGGAATATTTTTTAAATCTGCTAAACTAAGCTTTTGTGAATAGTATCAATGCCCTCACCGTAGGTTAATGATTAAACCTATAATTTCAGCTCTCATAAATCAATTATCTTTTTGTGTTTTGATTCATCAAGTTGTGAAATAGGTTTAATAATGCTAATCCTTTAATAATTCTGTAGAATAAACAGTTTATGCTGCAAACTTTCACTCTTTAAATGAGTGAATTCAGCAGCTGTTAGGTAATTAATGCTTGAAAAAGTAATTTGGTGTTTCTCTTCAGCTTGCATGAATTATTTGAAGGTCACGCAGTACTGCTTTTTACCGAGCTAATTAATTACAGTTTTAAACGATTTTTGTTACTTATTAAGGTATTTGCCATTTAATACTTTTTCAGAGTTGAGACCATAGATGGAGCTGCAGTGGCTGAAGAAGATTACAAGCCAATCGATCAAATTCTTGTATTTGAAGCAGGCGAAGTTGAGAAAGAAGTGGATGTGGAAATTATCGATGATAATACATGGGAACCGGATGAAGAATTTTTTTTACGCATAAGTATTCCAGCTGGTATGGAAGATGAAGTTGTTTTAGGACGTGTGAGCATTATGGAAATTGTAATCTTAAATGACGATGGTAGTAAAATTTTTTTTTCTTTTCTGCGACACAATATATAATATTTTTTTCATTTCAGAGCCTGGAATTCTGCAATTTAAGAAACGAGGTCTTTTAATTGAAGAAAGTGTAGGAATTGCTCACATCCCTGTAATTAGAAAAAATGGGGCTGATGGTGATATTTCAGTCCAATGGCGAACTATTGATAAAACCGCCATTAACGGGAAGGATTTTGAAGGCGGAAAAGGAGAATTGAACTTTAAACACGGCGAAGTAAGAAAATCTGTGAATTAATTTAATACAGATTTTATTAAAAAGTTTTTTTTTTATAGATGGAATTGAATATTGAGATTCCAATTATTAATGATATGGATCCTGAAAAAGACGAACATTTTGAATTAGAATTGTTTGAACCAACTGGTGGTGCCCAAATCGGCAGCATCAATAGAATTACAGTTACAATCACCAACGATGACAGTAAGTTGTGGTATAGAAAGTATTTTAATACAAATGACAAGAATGTTCTTATAGCTTTTAATTCCGTCATGAATAAAATGATGATGATGACGAATGCAAACATGGATCTCATCCGAGTCGAGAGTGAGACATGGGCTCACCAATTCAAATCTGCCATGGTTCCTAATGGAGGTGATTTGGAAAATGCAGAATGGTCAGATTATATGCTTCATCTACTTACTTTTGGCTGGAAGGTAAAAGATCTGTTTAAAATTAACATTTCTGCTTTTTTTGTTTTAAATTATTAATTTTTGTTTCAAATATAGGTTCTGTTTGCCTTAGTTCCTCCTCCGTCATTGCTGGGTGGTTGGCTGTGCTTTTTTTTCTCTTTGGGAATGATAGGTCTATTGACAGCAATTGTTGGAGATTTAGCCGGTCATTTTGGAAAAATGGTTGGTCTAGACGATGGCATTACAGGTACAAACGTAATACAATTCATTATATTTTTCAACAACAATCTCGAGTTTTGCCTTGAACAAAATAAAACTAATCGGTTGAAATTTTTCATTCACCTATTATTTGTTCCAGAATAATAAATAAATGTCAAATGCTTTTTCTTTCAGCTATAACATTTGTAGCTGCCGGAACGAGCTTACCTGACTTATTTGCCAGTAAAACAGCAGCACGACAGGAAAAATTTGCGGATAGTGCGATAGGGAATGTAACAGGCAGTAACTCTGTGAACGTATTTTTGGGCTTAGGCCTTCCATGGGTGATGGCAAGCGCTTACTGGTTTTCAAAGGTAATGCCACAAACTCTCAATTAAGCATATCGTAAATATAATATTGGGTTTTTTGTTTTTTAAGAGTAAACCTTTTGAAGTCACAGGCGGTTCTTTGCCATTTAGTGTTGGAGTTTATACAGGTGTATCAACTCTATGTATTATTTTATTACTTATCCGTCGTAAAGTGAGTTGGTTCGGTAATGCCGAACTCGGTGGGCCAACGATCCCAAAAGTTGCCAGTGGTATTTTTGTTGTTAGTCTTTGGTTTGTTTACATTATACTTTCAGTTTTAGAAACGACTAAAATCATTGATATCGAATCACGTTAGTCCAACTGTGTTGTTTGTTTAAAAATTAATTTGTCAACATTCAGTTGTCAGTCGTCCAACTGTCCAACTCACTGTTTTGCTTAGTCATGTCTTTTTGTATGTGACCGAATCTGTCGATTGACTAAACAAACTGAAATCTTCCATTTAATGCACTAAACTCTGTTAGGATAAAACTAAAACAATTTTATGTCTGGAATCACTGTGGTTTTAAAAAACAAATTCCCAAAAAAACCACCAGAAACGTTCCAGTGCAAATCTGAAAAACCAAATTTACTTAATGCTCTGGCTCGTAATACTCTTTCGTGTAAATTTTTTTAATTTTGAATGATTTATTTTGTCTATGGTATTATGTAATTAATCTAATCATTGAATAAAAACACAATTTTAAAATACAATAAATTAAAACATCAAAGTGCATTAAAATTGTAATTTCTCTCTTACTTTCTAGGTGGGTGCTTAATGTAAAAACTTTATTGCATTGTGCCTTTTTTTCAACATTTTTGATCCTGATGATAAGAGAAGACGTACTCATTGTACAATGCCGAAAGTGCTCCGAGCGGCGCCAACAGAACGACGATAGTGAAGAAGTAATCCGCGAAAAGTAGTCAGAAGCTTATTATTGCACGTTCAAAGGAGGTGGTAGCAGTTATGTGAACTTACAGGTTTGTTAATACTGTCATTTTATTTCTAAAATTATGAGTCAGTTGCAAAGTAAAACGTTTTGATGTCAATACTCGAGGATAAATTAATCATTTTACATGTTTGAAGTAATAATGTTGGAAGGATTCAATATAACATCTCAGTACTTAAAACGTGTACCCTATAATATTACTGCACTTTTTAAATTAGGAAAGTAATGTTATTATGGATTGAGTTACAAGGTCAAACTATGTTTACTGACCCAAATCTCGGGGGATCATTGGCCATGTAATTACTATAGGTATCATTGTTTAATCTATCAAACCTAGCTGGACTGCCAGAGGTTAGAAACCCCGACCATAGCATTTGTCAGTCAATATATCAACAGTTGTGAAGAAAGAATGTGTACTTCTTGTGCCGCATAGTGAGATGTGAGCAATATTATTGTGATATAATATTTTTTAAAATATGTACTATAGTTTTATTTTTTTAATCAGATCATGAAAAAAATATGTCAAATTGAAAATTTATTTAAATTACATCACATGTTTCTCTATAGATTCTTCGGGAAGATTGATATTTCCCGCCCGGTAGGCCTCTCAAATATTTGCTAACATTACAAATCGGACCTAAAGGCAACGTACCGTAAGACAAGTCTTTGAATTTGACGACCCTTACTGTCAAAACAAAAATACTATATTATAAAGACATTTAATATATAATCTTCATTGTTTGTCGTTTTAGATATCCAAGCGCTATGGAGCAATACTTTGCCTGTAATATTTAATAACTACGAATATTTAATAAGTGCATATAACTAACTAGCTTTTTATTTCACTCTTCATTAAATTAACTTTCTTGCAGGAGAGATTTGATATTGCATAATGGATGGTAAAGAAATAACAATTAGTAAGTTCAATCTTCATATCTTTTTTTTTAAGGCCGTGGCTATTTCCACCCCATATGGGGTGAAAATATCCTCCACGTTATTTCCACCCCTTATGAGGTGGAAATAGCCCCCATGCTATTTTTCACCCCATCTGAGGTGGAAAAATCTCGCTATACTGACTACAGCATATTATCACACCCGTTTTTTTTTCATTTGCAAATTTTCCTTTAAATTACATTTTTTTTTTATTTATTAACATACAGTAATTACACTTTTGTTAAGAATAATGTGTTTAATGAAAACTGACTCTGTGATTATAGTTGTAAAAAAAAATGTTAATTACTGTATGTTAATAAATAAAAAATTTAATTTAAATGCAAATTTGCAAATGAAAAAAAAAACAGTGTGATAATATTGAGTGAAAAATAGCGTGATTTTTCCACCTCAGATGGGGTGAAAAATAACATGGGGTGGAAATAGCCAGTCCGTATTTTTAATCGTAAATAGACAAATTTCAACTGAGATGTTGTTTACTTTTGCAACACTTAATGTAGAAGGACTAGTATTTGAAAATAAAGCTGTGGTACAAATCAATATAGTAATACAGATTTAGTCCGCATACTTTTTTTTGATGTTAAAACGTTTTGTTTAGGAACTGAAGATACAATTAGAACTTTTGTTCAGACGTAAGTCTTAATCACAAAACTATTGTTCGGACATTCAGACGTATACACCCTAAAACCTTTAATTTTTTTTGAAATGCCAAAAATCGTTGAACCTCAAATTTTTATACCCGACTCAACTCAAATTTTCTGATATTTATTGACTAAAACCTCAAGAGCTTCAGTTAGTTAATAAGTTTTGAGCTCTTACATTTTTAGAGTTTTCATTTATTTCTTTATTTCATCCCCAGACGGCAAGTAGACTGGCTCAACTACAAACCACTGGCTCCAAAAGCAAATGAGAAGAGCAGAGGAGTTAACGTTGAGAGGATGCAGTACTACGACCGTTAATTGTCACTGGGAAAATTTGTCCAGTAGCTAATGTAAGTAAGAAATGGGGTTACCTAAACAGCAATTTTTGTTTGTTTGATATTTATGAATATGGGTGGAGATATTAATTTTATCATTGATCAATGCTGTGTGTGTGTTAGTTTTGATGTGAAAGTGTGCAACTATGACGGGTGCTCTTTTTTCAAAGCATTCGTGTACGCGTGGCGTGGCAAGGGTAATTTGGGCCCGGGGCAAAGTTGCCAAAAAGGGCCCCCCCCCCCCCCTTTCCAAAAAAAAAAAAAAAATTACTGGAATTTGTAAAAACTGGAAAAGTAACATATCATGTAATGAAAGTTGAAAGGGAATATTTAAAAAAAAAATAAAAAAAAACTTTTGTTTAAAGAAATTTTTTTTATCTGGTCTGTAGTCATTTATGGCCCCTAGAGTAGGCTTTGGTGGGGGCCACAGCCCCCTTTGCCCCCCCCCCCCCTCCCCCATTCTCCCTAGCTACGCCACAGCAGATGGGTGTTTTATAATTTTGGTTTTAATGGTGTTTTTTGAGGAGAATATTGACACGTATGCAGCCGGAAAATTTGTGCGGGATAAAAAAATGTGAATAAATTGGGTTTTTAATTCAATGATGTGTCGTAGAGTTTATGTAGCAGAGGATGTTAAAAATCTTAATGTGAATTATTTATTTAAAAGCAAATTATTCATACAATATGCATTGACAATAAAATAATTGCTGTGAAGTGTTTGGGGCAGCAGTTTCTTTTTTTTTTTTTATTGTATTGTATTTCATTGTATTATTTTCTCATATGAGAATAATGCATATGTGACGGTTGCGAAACATCACTTAGTGTGGGGTGCCCGCCGTTTCACTATTAATATGCCGGCCTCGTAAACTTTTAGGCTTAAACTTGTCTTCTTTCTTAATAATTTTTATTGATTTTTGTTATTATTTTATTTTTCAGAAACATGACGTGGAGCAAAAAAATTTACAATGATACAGTCCATTCAGGATTACTTTTTCCAATTTTAGCAGAACATGAATGGTCTCTACCAACACGCGCTATTCTTTATTTCCTGGCGATGATCTACTGTTTTCTGGGAGTAGCCATCATTGCCGATATTTTTATGTGTTCCATTGAAAAAATCACGAGCAAAACGAGAAAAATCCGATTATCTACTCAAAATCCCAACGAACCGGAAGTTATAGAAGTCAAAGTCTGGAACGACACAGTAGCCAACCTTACTTTGATGGCACTTGGCTCCAGTGCACCTGAAATAATCCTCTCCATAATAGAAGTAATTTTTTTTTTAATATTCTAATTCTACGGTTAAAAATAATGCTCTTTAAACACAAAAACTGATTTCTAACTTTTAGACCTTAAATTTTCAAAATGGTTTTTTTTGCAATTTGTAGCAGTGTTAGTTTTGGGTTGTAACATTGGTTAATTCTTGTTTAGCTAATGTTGGACTCTTTGAATGTACAGACGAAAAATCATTTAATTGCTTTCACAATTGACTGAAGAGTCACTCAATTCCATAATGACAACTGGAAATTGCTTTAAGGTTCAGCACTGATTGGTTTCTGAAACCAATCAGAGAAAGTGCAATAGTTGTACATTTGACGTATTAAAGTGCGTGCTAATGGGTGTGACGGGGCAAGAGTCACTGTTATATTTCTTAATATTTAACGTTATATAATATTAACTGTTAAATTACGTAATATTTAACGTTACTAATTTTTAACGTAAAGTAAAATTTAACACAACGTAATATTGCGTAACGTTAAGTATTACGTAATTTTAAGTATTAATAACGTTAAATATTACAGAAAATTACATAAGATAAATAGTTTATATTACGTAACGTTAAATGTGTAATAAAACCTGTTCTTCACGACCATTAAAATTACAATTGCTCGATCTACAAGTATGGCGTCCATAGATCGAGCTGAATCGTGCCAACAATCGTGCTGAAGATTGAATATCTAAAAAAATTTGATACAGTGGTGTTTGTCTTTTTTGGCAGAGGCATAGCATTAATAAAAAATTTACCCATGGGAAATCTGTGAATACCAATTTTAAATTTGCACAAAAATTACATAGACTTTCTTTGCTCGGAAATTTCTGGTGGCAATTCCATGCGGACTGTTTCATGCAGCTTTTCCGCTTACGGAAATTCTTGCGAGAAAATTCTTATGGGTACTACGCTTTAGGCAAAGAAATTTTTGTAGGTCACGATACACTGTTTTTGTGCAAGTGGCAGCGAAAGCTGCAATTTCCGCTGTTGTAAAGATTCTCTATTGTCCAACTTCACTGAACGTCTAGTGAAATTGTTCTCCCTAATACACGTAAAGTTATCATTGCCATAAAAATTTCAGGATTAAAAACAAGGCACTTACCAAATAGCATTGAGTTGGATTGGATCTTACTCAATACAAGTAGTAATTTCTTGTACAATGGCCTTCATCAATTGCAATAAGTCTGATTGCTTTGCAGTCCACAAACAAAGCCTCTCGCCATTCAATTTTTGTTACGGCCTCCTGTGTTATTATAACATATCTTTTACGGACGTATGACTAAACTGTAATAATTAAAATTAGAATTAATAAACAGAATATTTTTATATACTAATGCCAACATACATTGTTTTAGATTTTGTGGCAGAACCTTACTATCCGCATGCACTGCGTTGGTTTTAATGCAGGAAGATTAAACTGCTTTAGGATACTGCCAAATCTTCCATCGAGATCCATTTGGTAAGAAGTAAAGGATTAAATGGAATGAAACGCAGAGGGTAGTGTGTCCCACGTGATATATCACTGCTAGGGGTATTAGTTATTACCAAATGGACCAGAGCCCATACACACCTTTGAAGTGCCGACTGTGTTTAGAGGTGAAGTATCAACTGATTTAGCTTTAACCATATGTTCATTACGTATTTTTTTTACAAAAATCTTTGTACAAAATTCTTTGATTTTTTTTTATAACTTTTATTGCAAATTCACTGCCAAAGATAACGAGAACTACGTTGAAGATGAAATATTAAAAACACATTACCGGTACAACAATTTTGCCGTCTGCGCTAGCTACGGGACTCAGATTTAAGATTATTAAATCTCTCTCCCGTCACAAGGGCAGATGAACAGAAAGCATGTACACAGTATTCAGCAATTTTAGAAATCTTAAAGCTGAATGAACTAGGACAATCTTATACGTTGTAGTTGGAAATTGCGTAGTTCGTTTTTAACAAATGTGTTTCATTCCCTGCTCGACGTGGTATTCCAATTATTGCAACACAAAAACACAATATTCTGTAATTTACGAATCTCAGCTGGGAAACGTTAAAGTACTTTTAAAAAAATAGAAGACAAGCCTACACAAGAAGTTGTACAAAAGGAGAACTGTTGAACTTTCAGTTAGCTCATGCAGAATTTTTTCTCCTTGCAATGTGCCAAGAAAATATAATTTCAGTTTTGCCCCATTATTTTCTCCAACACAGTACACAAAAAACTTTTAAGCCAGGAATACTGATTGCAAGACAACTGCTTTTTTTAATAGTTGATTTGATAAAAATGCCAAGCATGTGAGAGTAATTTATTGTTCAAACCTTTGGAACTCGGGTCTCTTTTATATGTCTCTTTTATAGTCTCTTTTATATGTCCCTTTTATAGTCTCTTTTATATGTGAAATACTGATATGATAACGCTTGGTTCTTTGAAGTTAAGTATTATAAATTTGTATTGCAGTAGACTTTGATACTATTCTTTTATGGATAATTTTGTTATAATACTAACGTGTTCAACTTTCAGACTACGGGAAATGGGTTTCGCTCTGGCCGTTTGGGTCCTGGAACCATCGTCGGCTCCGCAGCATTCAATTTACTCATCATTACTGGGTTTTGCATGTTATCAGTCCCCAAAGGTGAAATTCGCCCCATTAAAAACATTAATGTATTTGCAACCACCGCTTTCTTCAGGTAAAGTATTTTTACACACAAAGATTTTGAACTGATCAAAGTTTTATTCTAGCGTGTTTGCTTATATCTGGCTGCTCATCGTTCTCACAGTGATTTCCCCAGGAGTAGTGGATTTGTGGGAAGCTGTCATCACATTACTTCTTTTCCCCATTTGTGTCATTTTCGCGTATATGGCTGATAAGAACTTATGTTTTATAAAAAATATCGGTAGAAGTAAACAACTCGAGTTAGACTTCGTGCAAGGTAAATTATTAATCAAATTTTAATGCTCTTATTTACTGTATTGAAAGACCTTGAATCCTGACAGGATTTTGTGTCCTCATAACTCCTAGTCCCTTAGCTTGAATGACGTCAGCTCTTGTGACGTCATGAGGAGCGGGGGGGGGCGGGGGAAATATGTTTTCATATTTCCTCTCGCCTATTGTAAGGGGATTAACGATGCACCGTTAATGCCTTGCACTTGCTGACGTATTGGGCTCCCGTGTACCATCAAGGACACGTTCCCTGATTGGCCCCTGAACACGTGACACCCCCTACTGTACCTTTAATAGGGGTGGTTAAATGCCATTAAAGTGTACCTGCCCGTTGGGTTGTTTACCTTTTTATGTAGGTCGAAGGGGACGTCACTCATTGTTGTAGAGAGGCTTCAACCAATTACCATGAAACTTTTAATTATAACAATGTGTAACCAGACACTTCAATTTACATATAAACTGGTTTTCTTCGTTTTAATTTCCTGAAACTAAAAGTTAACTAGATACACAATGCAAGGTCATGGTTTAAAATGGCTGTAAACACACCTGCAACCATATAGCCAATTTAATTTAATACCTATCTCGAAGATATCACTACAAACAGGAGGGTGTGGTTTTATTAAGCAATATAATCATTGGAAACTCATAAGTTTCAACAGTGAAATAATTAATGGTAGTTTGATTTTCATTTCCGTTTTCTTTGCCAAATGTTTGTTCAGATTCAGCAACAGGATTTAAAAAACGTCGTTTGCCAGGTATAACAAATGTGGATCACAATTATATCACACTAGTGTCTTGTCATTCACCAATCGATTTCAGCACAATGTCATTTGTCAGCAACTTCAATGTCAAGCTAAAATTACAATGAACGATTACAAGTTTTGAAATTCAATAAAACTCTTAATGGACTTTTATTCAATAAACTTTTCAGACAAGGACAAAACATACTTCAAAGATGGAAAATTGAATAGGGAGGAGCTTATTACTTTCGTTAAGGTAATTAGCTTCCCAGTTAAAAATTTAGGAAATTGCTTTGCCACGTGTGACTATTGATTTATATTAAACATTGTATTTTTATATTTCAGGAAGTAAAAAAGTATCCTGGTCTAAGTGATGAGGACGCTGCAATTTTGGCAGCATCGAAACTCAGCGAACAAACACCACGTAGTCGAATGTGGTATCGCATTGGAGCTGTGAGGGAAATGACGGGCAGTAGAAAAACTGTTCCTAAATTAAATGAGAGGTTGAAAGAGGTAAATTGGAAGATTTTCTTTTTCTAAAGTTCTATTGATTTTAATTTTAAAATTAAAAAGGGTTCAAGCATTGATTTTGGATTGTACAATAATGTACAAGCTGGTTTGCAAGTTTTAAAAGGGCAGTTAGTGAATAACAAACTGCAATCAGGTGTAATAATTTACATTAGTTGAAAATTCCAAAAGCTCTTTCTCTCTCCTCTTAAAAAAAATTATTATCAAAGTTTTATAAAATAAACTGATGTAAATTTATACAAACATTGCCCTAAACACTAGTTGCCTAAGTAAATACTGAGCTCACAATGAAAATATTGGAAGATGGAAATTTAAACAAAGTAAATACTTAACCATGGAGAAACCATGGAGGTACCTCCATGTACTGAACTCACAGTGAAAACTACGGAGCCCTGTAAAGGACACTAAGGTAATTTTTTTCTAACTCGTTATAACGAGTTAGAAAAAAATTGCCATTGTGTCCGTAGAAAACATTTAAACAAAGTAAGCAATACTCTTTAAACTAAAAGTTTTAAGTGTCCCTTGGAGATAAGCATATTTAAGCCTAAGACGATTTATAATACATCGGCACCCACACAACATATTATATCATAGTTTAATTTTGAAACAATTCTTAAATCTATATCTATTCATGCAAGTCATTTTTAAACGCATTGTTTACATCGTCATTCGAACTTCCTGTACGTGAAAGGTAGAGGGGTGTAAAGCTGAAAAAGAAATTTTGAATTTAAGTTAAAATAATCAAACGTCTCTAAAATATAAAAAATTTTTTTTGCTTTAGTATATTATTGTAGATCTTATCTATGAAACCCGTACAATCTTGATTAGTATTATCTAAAGATTGGTTTTATATGTATACAACATAAGTTTCAAATAGAGTTAATTAACTTTTATCTTTTTTAATGAACCTACTAAACAACCCATTGTCATTGATAATCACGATTGTACACCATTGTAGCCATCATTTATTAATTCATCTTACTATAGTAACTATTTTTCTGTTGTCGCTCTGTGGCTAATTAACTTCTTTCATTGAATTGTGTTCCTGCTACTCCTTCTCATCTTCCTCTGATCTGTTAATATAATTAATGTGGAAAATGGTTAATTTGTTTAAAATTTAATTTACAGGTTGATGATTCGTTGAACGAAGTTGACGGAAAAAATGTTCCTTATCCTCCCTCCCCATCTGCTTCCATGGATGTGCGGACGGCCATTGTTGAATTTAATTCAGCATCTTGTGCAGTCTTGGAGAGTGCAGGGATAGTTACTGTTGGCTTAAAAAGAAAAGGGATTACAAAAAATAGGATTGAGATACGGTACTAATTCTTTTTTAAGTATAAGTCTGGGATTTCAACCATTTTTCTTGCGAACCGTGTATGTGCAATTCTTTTTTTCTGGCTAACAAAAAAAGAGATTTGTGCTTTGCTGCATTTGGAGAAGTTACATGTACTTGACTGGCAGGAATATTTTTTAAATCTGCCCCCAATGGGGCCTAGGATCATAGATGCAACTTGTGTTTGCCAATTATTCGGGCCACTCCACCATGGATCCCCTAGCCCACGGTGGTAAGGGTGGCATATGGATTCACTCATTTAAAGAGTGAAAGTTTGCAGCAGATACTGTTTATTCTATAGAATTATTAAAGAATTAGCATTACTAAACCTATTTCACAACTTGAATGGACAGAAATGCATTGCAGGCAAATCAAACTGTCAGCAAGAAGTAATGTGTAACGATATCTAAGATTTTGTGATTGTGACGTAGCATTTTTAATTAATCACGCAAAGGTAACCCCAAGTGGCAAGGTGACTTCGCTGTGACGTACAGGTACGTCACATCCAGCAGCTAATTTATGCTTGAAAAGGTAATTTGGTGTTTCTCTTCAGCTTGCATGAATTATTACTTAGGTTACACAGAACTGCTTTTTACCGAGCCAATACATTACAGTTTTTTGCGTTTATTGTTACTTATTAAGGTATTTGCCATTTAATACTCTTTCAGAGTTGAGACCATAGATGGAGCTGCAGTGGCTGAAAAAGATTACAAGCCAATCGATCAAATTCTTGTATTTGAGGCAGACGAAGTTGAAAAAGAAGTGGATGTGGAAATTATCGATGATAATACATGGGATCCGGATGAGGAATTTTTTTTACGCATAAGTATTCCAGCTGGTATGGAAGATGAAGTTGTTTTAGGACGTGTGAGCATTACGGAAATTGTAATCTTAGATGACGATGGTAGTAAAATTAGTGTTTTCGTCTGCGACACTATGTATAATACTTTTTTACGTTTCAGAACCTGGAATTCTGCAATTTAGGAAACGAGGTCTTTTAATTGAAGAAAGTGTAGGAATTGCTCACATCCCTGTAATTAGAAAAAATGGAGCTGATGGAGAAATTTCAGTCCAGTGGCAAACTATTGATAAAACCGCCATTAACGGTCGGGATTTTGAAGGCGGAATAGGAGAATTAAATTTTAAACACGGCGAAGTAAAAAGTCTGTGAATTAATTCAATACAAATTTTATTAGAAAGTTATTTTGTAGTTGGAATTGAATATTGAGATTCCAATTATTAATGATATGGATCCTGAAAAAGATGAAAATTTTGAATTGGAATTGTTTGAACCCACTGGCGGTGCTCAAATCGGCAACATCAATAGAATTACAGTTACAATCACCAACGACGACAGTAAGTTTTGGCATAGAACATATTGTAATACAAATGATAAGAATGTTCTTATAGCTATTGATTCCGTCGTGAATAAAATGATGATGATGACGAATGCAAAAATGGATCTCATCAAAGTCGAGAGTGAGACATGGGCTCACCAATTCAAATCTGCCATGGTTCCTAATGGAGGTGATTTGGAAAATGCAGAATGGTCAGATTATCTGCTTCATCTACTTACTTTTGGCTGGAAGGTATAAGATCTGGATGAAATTAACATTTCTGCTTTTTTTTGAATTATTAATTTTTGTTTTCAAATATAGGTTCTGTTTGCCTTAGTTCCTCCTCCGTCATTGTATGGTGGTTGGCTATGCTTTTTTTTCTCTTTGGGAATGATAGGTCTGTTGACAGCAATTGTTGGAGATTTAGCCCGTCATTTTGGAAAAATAGTTGGTCTAGACGATGGCATTACAGGTACAAACGTAATACAATTCATCATATTTTTCAATAACAATCTTTGAGTTTTGCCTTGAACAAAATAAAACTAATCGGTTGAAATTTTTCATTCGCCTGTAGAAGCAATTTAATAATTGCTCCATAATAATAAGTAATGCCAAATGATTTTTCTTTCAGCTATAACATTTGTAGCTGCTGGAACGAGCTTACCTGACTTATTTGCCAGTAAAACAGCAGCACGACAGGAAAAATTTGCGGATAGTGCGATAGGGAATGTAACAGAGAGTAATTCCGTGAACGTATTTTTGGGATTAGGCCTTCCATGGGTGATGGCAAGCGCTTACTGGTTTTCAAAGGTAATGTCACAAATTATCAATTAAACATATCGTAAATATAATATTGAGTTTTTTTTGTTTTCAAAGAGTCAACCTTTTGAAGTGGGAGGCGGTTCTTTGCCGTTTAGTGTTGGAGTTTATATAGGTGTATCAACTCTATGTATTTTTATATTACTTATCCGTCGTAAAGTAAGTTGGTTTGGTAATGCTGAACTCGGTGGGCCAACGATCCCTAAAGTTGCCAGTGGTATTTTTGTTGTTAGTCTTTGGTTTGTTTACATTATACTTTCATATTTAGAAACGTCTAAAGTCATTAAAATCTAATCACGTTATTCCAATTGTGTTGTTTGTTTAAAAGTCAATTTGTCAACATTCAGCTGTCGGTCGTCCTACTGTTCAACCCACTGTCTTGCTTAGTCATGTCTTTTTGTATGTGACCAAATCTGTCGATTGACTAAACAAACTGAAATCTTCCATTTAATGCACTTTATGTTAGGATAAACTAAAACTATTTTATGACTGGAACCTCTGTGGTTTTACAAAGCAAATTTACAAAAAAACACTTCAAACGATCCAGTGCAAATCTGAAAAACCAAATTTACTTACAGCCCTGGCTCGTAATACTCTTTCGTGTAAATTTTTTTTTTTAATTTTGAATGATTTATTTTGGTTATGGAATTATGTAATTAATCTAATCATTGTATAGAAACAAATACAATAAATTAAAACATCAAAATGCCAAAAAATTGTAATTTCTCTCTTTCTAGATGGGGGCTCAATGTATAAAGTTTTTTCTTTGTTCATTTCTTTCAACATTTTTGATCCAGAGAAAAAAAGAAGACGCACTCATTGTACAATGCCGGAAGTGCTCCGAGCGGCGCCAACAGAACGACGATAGTGAAGATGTTTTCCGCGAAAAAGTTGTCGAAGCAAATTATTGCACGTTCAAAGGAGGTAGTTGGTAACGTAGGTCTGTTAATACTGTCATTTTATTTGTAAAATATGAGGGAGTCAGTTATAAACCAAAACATTTTGATATCAATACTCGAAGATAAATTTATCATTTTACATGTTTGATTGTTTGAAGTAATAATGTTGGAAGGATTCGATGTAACATCTCACTAGTTAAAATGTGTACCCTGTATATCAAATTTTTATACCCGACTAAACTCAAATTTTCTGATATTTATCAGTTACTTAATAAGTTTTGAGCTCTTACATTTTTAAAGTTTTCACTTATTTCTTTATTTCATCCCCAGACGACAAGTAGACTGGCCCAACTACAAACCACTGGCTCCAAAAGCAGACGAGATCCTAGGAGTTAAGTTAATTGTCACTCTGGGAAATTTTCCAGTAGCTAATGTAAGTAAGAAACGAGGTTACCTAAACAACTATTTTTGTTTGTTGGTATTTTATGAATTCGGTGTAGAGATATTAATTTTATCATTGATGAATGCTGTGAGTGTTAGTTTTGATATGAAAGTGTGCAACTATGACATGTGCTCTTTTTTTAAAGCATTTGTGTACCAGATGGGAGTAATTTGACCCCCCTTTGCCTGAGAGAGAATGTTAGAAATCTTAATGTGAATTTAAAAGAAAAGTACCCTACTCAGGCAATATGCATTGAGAAAAGAATATATGCTGTGAAGTGTTAGGGGCAGCATTTTTTTTTTTTATTTTATTGTATTTCTTTTTATTTTTTTCATCATGTGAGAATAATGCATATATGACGGCTGTGAAACATCACTTAAGGGTGGGTTGCCCGCCGGCCCTCGCTGATTCAGAGAGCACATAGGGCAATGTTGGGCCGATAGTTTATCTCAATATAAACACTCATTTCAAAATCACATATATTCCAAAAACTCTCTCTTTTCTGTCAGTTACATACTCAACATCCTAAGCCTTCTCCCCTACATAAAATAAAATTTCATTTTTTTTCTTAATAATTTTTGTTGATTTCTGTTATTATTTTTGTTTTTCAGAAAATGACTTGGCGCAAAAAAATTTACAATGATACAATCCATGCAGGATTACTTCTACCAAGTTTATCAGAACATGAATGGTCTCTACCAACACGCGCCACTCTTTATTTCCTGGCGATGATCTACTGTTTTCTGGGAGTAGCCATCATTGCCGATATTTTTATGTGTTCCATTGAAAAAATCACGAGCAAAACGAGAAAAATCCGATTATCTACTCAAAATCCCAACGAACCGGAAGTTATAGAAGTCAAAGTCTGGAACGACACAGTAGCCAACCTTACTTTGATGGCACTTGGCTCCAGTGCACCTGAAATACTCCTCTCCATAATAGAAGTAATATTTTTATATCCTTATTCTGTGGTTAAAAATAATGTTCATTAAACACAAAAACTGATTTCTAACTTTTAGACCTTAAATTTTCAAAATGGCTTTTTTCAATTTTTTTTTTTGTTTTGCTAATGTTGGACTCTTTAAATGTACAGACATAAAATCATTTAACTGCTTTTTTATTGTTCGATACCAGTTGACTGATGAGTCATTCAATTCCAAAATAACAACTGGAAATTGCTTTAAGGTTTTCGGATAAGACTAAGTAACAGAAATCAATCAGTGATTTTATTAGGAAGTGCAGTAAGTTAGTAGTACATTTGACGTATTAAAGTTTGTGGTAAAGTGCAGTTGAGAAGAAGGCATGTACATATTATTCAGCAATTTTTAAAATCTTAAAGCTGGCAAAAGCAGGCCAAAAACTCTTATTGTTAGTTCATGCAGAATTTTTTTCTTGAAATTTGTCAAGAAAATGTCTTTATAATTTCACTTTTGCCCCATTATTTTCTTCAACAGTGAGTGTACACAAAAAATTTTAAAACCCGGAAAACTGATTGCAAGAATATTGCTTCATTTAATATTGAAAGAAGTGTCAAAAGTATGTGAGAGTGTTGAAAACTTTGAAACTCGTACTGTTTAGTGGTCTCTTTTTTTATTATTTTTTATTATTTTTATTTTATTACAATACTAAACATATTCAACTTTCAGACTATGGGATCTGGGTTTCAAACTGGCCATTTGGGTCCTGGAACCATCGTCGGCTCCGCAGCATTCAATTTACTCATCATCACTGGTTTTTGCATGGTATCAATTCCCAAAGGAGAAATTCGTCCCATTAAAAACATTAATTTATTCGCAACCACCGCTTTCTTCAGGTAAAATATTTTTAATTACTTGTAAAGATTTTGAACGGATAAAAATTTTATTCCAGCGTGTTCGCTTATATCTGGCTGCTCATTGTTCTCATAGTAATTTCTCCAGGAATAGTGGAGTTGTGGGAAGCAGTCACGACATTTCTTCTTTTCCCCATCTGTATCATTCTCGCGTATATGGCTGATAAGAACTTATGTATAGTAAAAAAAATTGGTAGAAGTAAACAAATCGAGTTAGGTTTCGTGCAAGGTAAATAGTTAATCAAATTTTAATGCTCTAATTTACCCTATTGAAAGACCTTGAATCCTGACTACATATTGGCAAAAGGTTCTTACAGAAAACTGAATTGCTAAGCCACACCACGGACCAAATTCTCTAATCGAATATGTTTTCCAAAAAGTTTTGTAACTAGTATAATACACGATCAAGTCCATCTTAATGAATTATAGCACTATTTATTGCGGTATACTTTATTTATAGTAACTCCAGAGGTTGCTTCTAGAGTAGAAAAAAGTTTTAAAGGGCATTTAGTAATCTTTGGAAGTTTCTAATACAGAAAATACTTAAATATGTCCCTAACTGAAAATTTAACCTGTACAACGAAGTGTAATAGCCGTTTTAAATTAGCAAAGGCTACCATTCCACATAATTGACTTGTTTGATCTTCATGAAATGAGGTGAAGCTTGTTCCACTATATTTACCACTGGCTACTAGCATATCCTAACAGATTCATCTTTTTCTGAGCAGATTCTACCATAGTTTGCCAGGTCCAAAATGTGGAATGGTGTTTACACAATTATATCACACTGTATTGTCATTCACTGATCGATTTCAGCACAATGTTATGTGTCAGCAGCTTCAATGTCAAGCTAAAATTCCAATGCACGAATACAAGTTTTGAAATCTCAATATAACCCTTAATTAATGCACTTTTATTCAATAAATTTTTAGACAAGGACAAAATATACTTCAAAGATGGAAAATTGAATAGGGAGGCGCTTATTGCTTTCGTTAAGGTAATTAATTTCCCAATTAAAAATTAAGGAAATTCTATTGCCACGTGTGACTATTGTATTTTTATATTTCAGGAAGTAAAAAAGTATCCTGGTCTAAGTGATGAGGACGCTGCAGTTTTGGCAGCATCGAAAGTCAGCGAACAAACACCACGTAGTCGAATGTGGTATCGCATTGGAGCTGTGAGGGAAATGACAGGCAGTAGAAAAACTGTGTAACGGGGCAAGACGCTATAATTATAAATTATAGCTCTTGGAGCCGTAACAGCAGTTCCTTTAAACGTTCTGTT
>JAQGAS010001416.1:0-19755 GCA_034686365.1 Pachymerium ferrugineum | reverse complement strand
CACCATTATTAGAACCATTATTAGAACTGCGCCACCATTATTAGAACCATTATTAGAACTGCGCCACCATTATTAGACTGCCGAAGCGACACTAAGTTGCTACTTCGACCGCTTGTATTTTCAAATACGAATCAGATGATGCGAGAAGTAGCTAGTTACTTCTACTACTACTACAACAAATGTCTGATAGCTACTTCTAGATTATCAAAAGTTCCCCTGAGGTTGTTCAATAGCCTGCGACCATCTAGAATTTTTGAATTTCATATGGTAGCTGCCAATCCACTTAAGTTTTCAATTAATGTATCATCTTGTATTAAGAAAGATGCATGATGTCGCCAGCAGCTAGTAAGGTCATACATGATTGTACGAAACCATAAATGTAAAAACTCTACAGCAGCAATCATTTACTGATTGCCTATTCCAGAGGCCATATCTGCAAGAGCAATTTTAGGAAGATCTATAAATTTTAGCGACGATGTTTTTCCATTTTTTTTTTTTTTGTTCCAAAGTTTTGGTAACGGGGAATTTTATCTCTTTATGAAGTACAAATGGTGGATGATAATTCAAAGTGACATTTGCTGATTTTTGAAAATGGTTTGCGTGATAAAATGAATTTGCTGAGTGTTCGTGCAGAAGGAAATAAATTTAAAAGAGGAAACAAAATTAATATAATTGGAAACACTTTAGATGATAAAATTTTTTTATTTTTAGTCTGAATTACCATAAAACTATTTTTTAGACTATGGGGAAAATAAATTTTGGTTATTTTTGATCCCTTCGCATTGACTTCAAAGATGCTTCCCTCTAGTGGCGCAATGAAAACTACCCTTTTACGTTGAGATGGATGCTACCCACTGTTTTGTGTAGGTGTTGTTTAGAGACAGATTCACATCCCTTTTGTTAGGCGAAAAAAAATTATGTGTAGGAAAGAAGAATAGATGAGAGGAAGTGATGTTGTTTTCTTTTGATACACAATCTTTTTCTCATCAAAATATTTCTTTTTAATTTTTTCTTTTTGTATTTTTTTTCAAGGTGTAATGATTATCTAAGAAGTGGGATTATGCTAATAGTTTACAAACATTTTTTTGTTGGAAGGATAAAAGTCAATTTGCCTTCAATGCAACATGAAATTTCAATATGGGTAAAGTGATCTTTAGTAAGGATCTGGGAATTTTTTTTTTTTTTTTTTTTTTTTTTGGAGTTAATTTGAACCCTTAGGGGAACAACTTTGAAGGGAAGTGATGAAATGTAAATAGACCTAATGTTAATGGGATGTAGAACTTTGGTTTTAACCTATTTGGGGGAGTATAAAGGGGAAAAGGAAAAGCTTGAGTGATTTCAGTTTTTGGATATTAGGAAAAGTGAATTTGTTTGAATAGATAAGTTGTGTGTGTCGTGTGGAAGGAACTCTAATAGTGGCAACTCGAAATGTTTGCTTCAATGTGAAAGGAATTGATGGCATTATTTACACATTCAAGGTTTATTATGAAGAGGTAGAAAACTCTCAGTAAAGAAAGATATCCGCTTACGTTTGCAAACATTTTATAGGTAGAACATTACAAGACACTGCAATGACAAAAAAAAAATTACCGAGTTCCCCCAAATCAGAGCTTCTGCTTACTTTCCGAGAGATAACCAGAGGGAACTACTTAATGCAGGAAGTTGGACAAGATCAAATTCAGCTTTAAAAAATCCATAAGATTCAAAATGGATTTGGATGTTCTAAAGATTGTTTGCAACTGCTGGTGAAGTAACTTAAGAGTTTCAGACCTCTAGTGGAAGCATGCTAAAATACCACATGATATGAATGAAAAAGGAGAAAGTCGCTAGAGAGAGGAGGGCCACACGCGACGGGACAACACCTAGTCAAAATCAGTAAAAACCAAACGTAAACAAACACCTACTTGTGCCTTTCAGCCCGCTTGAAAATCCAAAATGAAGGTGCATAAAGGCGCCTTAAGTCGCATCAAATATTGCCAACTGCATCCACCTTGAAGGCTCCCACTCAACATTCTAATTTTGCAGAGTTGCCTCTTCTTTTGCAAGTGCCCTCGTACCCTAAAGAGTAAGGTGGTGTTGCAGTGAGCGTTTCACAACCATAAATGAAACGATTTTGATAGGTTACAGCAATATTAGGTTTAGCATAAATGTGCCTCGAATGACTGGGACCCTGTAATCACCTCTACATCTTTTATTAATACTCTTGATTCGGATTCAAAGCAAACAAAATGACATTTTATTGACGTCCCTAAAGAAATTCAAAGCCAATTTTAAACACCTTTGGCTATTCCTGATAAAGGGGATTGCAGGAAAGTCACAAGTCAAATTTAGTTTTAACTGATGCAAAGAATATTTGATAATGGGGCGATGTTCCTTCGGCAGTTCTAATAATGGCCGCAGTTCTAATAATGGTGGCGCATGGGTACTACCGGGTGAAATTCATTTCTGATTCCATCTTGCAGGACCGACGCGCCACCATTATTAGAATACTGCGGCTATTATTAGAACTGCCGAAGCTACATCGCCCCATTCCAGCCAACTTTTAACTAACAAAATGGTGGAATGGTTACTGGTCCTTTAACCTAACATTTCCTAAAACCATTAAACACGCGTCACAAAATATCACTTTTTGATGTTACACAAAATGCTGGTTCTTTCCTCAAATGGAAAGTTTATTACGTATTATACAATCAATTTCAATTTCGAAGCAACAACTTGTATACAAGATTATGTAATAACTATTCAATTTTTTTTTTGTGCGTAAACTTTATATGTTTGATTATGACATTACGATGTTTTGAATGTTACATGTTTACGATCCAAGGGTCATGTTTGTCCATTGATTTTTGCACTGTGTTTATACTGGAATTTGTGCTTTGCGTGTTTATTTGGTGATCGTCAGTTGAATGTGACCATATAAAATTTGAATGAGCAAAGGAATGCCGGGAATTTTCTCTTAGTAATAATTCAAATTTGAAATATTGAAAACTTTTGTGAAATCAAATATTGAAATTCTTGTTTTTCTTTTATAGCATATGCAGTGTGCAGTGCCAGGTGGGAGAATAAGTCCTAGTGTTTCTGAAACGGACTTGCAGAATCCTGTTGAAACACTTAAGAAAGAGGTAGTGAATGCTTTAAAGTGATGTTTTGATTTTTATAAAAAAAAAATTTTTTTTTGTAGATTGAAGCATTGAAACAAAAGTTAGACCATAGGAATGTGAAGATATCCAAAGTGGCTGAATCGTATGTATTTTTACTGGAAAGTGAATAGAGAATGTAAAACTAGCACATTTCAACGATTTATTGTGTGTTAATTGCAGTGCAGTGAATTTTATAATTTGTGACGTCATTACGTGTGGACAGGTTGTAAAATTTTTTGATTTGATTATAAAACTTCTGTGCCACCTTGTGCTAGTAATTGCAATTCATGCTCTGTTCACAGTTTAGAATGTTTTCAATTTGTTAATATATTGATATTGAGTCGATTATTTTAAAAATCTCAGATATATGAATTATTTCGAGCAATACCAAGAATATGATCCGTTCATTACAACACCAGAGCCATCAAACCCGTGGATAACGGACAACATTGAGTTCTGGGAACAAGACAAAATATCGTAATTTTTTTAAAAGTTTTAGAGTACCCTATCACTAAAGTATAAGCACTAAAGCTGCCAAAACGTGCGTTTTAATTCTTTCTGTTGCCTCTAGAGTGCGCTTCAAATTGTTTATTAAATGGACCCTGATGCAGCTTTTATAAATTTAACAGTAACTAGCACTATTTTAGGTCAGGGCTGTTTTTAATCTAGGGGTTAATGGGCTTAAATCCCAGGGCCCTACAGCCCCACCTAGAGAAAAGTGCTATTAACTCCCATAATTCACATATAGTAGCTTATATTTATATTTATATATAAAAAAAATTTACAACAAACAAAAAAGACGTTTTATAAGTCAAGGTAGTTGTAGATCCCCTCTACTTTTCCAAAATTTTCATTTGCTTTAGTGTTAAATGGAGTAAATAAGTTATTGATTAAGACTAATAACGATTTTGTGCGCGGCGCCATGTTTTAATACAATTGGCGCCATCTGTTAACAAGATTGTGCATACATATAATATTTAATAAATTAGTAAGTCTTGTGGTTTATTAATTACGGTTTTAATTACAGGAAGGACGTGTCTGCTCGACGTGTCCGGAGATGGGGGTTCTCATTGCAAGAACTTCTCAAGGATCCTGCTGGGCGGGATCAATTTATGAAGTTTCTTGAAAAAGAATTTAGTGCTGAAAATCTCAAGTAAAATAATTTTTATATTTCCAAACCTTGACATTTCATTGATTTTTTTTTTTTTTTTTTTTTTTGTAGATTCTGGGATGCAGTACAGGAGTTAAAATGCTTGCCTGCAAAAGACATTCAATCCAAAGTGGAAGACATTTGGCAGTAAGAAGAAAAGGAAATGTTAACTTACGTAGTCAATTACATTAATTAAATTTATTATTTTTAAGGGAATATTTAGCACCCGATGCCAATGTCCCCATAAATATAGACTCAAGAAGTGCTGATGTGACCAAACAAAATATGGCGAATCCAGATAGGTGGACATTCGACGAAGCAACTGTAAGAGAAAATGAACTTTTTTGTTTAATTCTCGTGAAATTAGAGAAAATTCGTTACAACAATATAGTATTGGAAATGACGTCAATGTGACGTATCTTCATAATGAGGTGATGTCGCCTCGGCAGTTCTAATAACGGCCGTAGTGTTCTAATAATGGTAAAGTCTGTACTGCCGGATGAAATTCCATCATTATTAGCGACGCGCCACCATTATTAGAATACTGCGGTCATTATTAGAACTGTCGAAGCGACATCGCCCCTTAAAAAGCACAGTGATTCATTACATTTAAATTTGACAAGTAATTGAAAAGAGTAATTAATTCCTTTTACCATTTTAGGCTCACGTCTATCAACTAATGAAAAGTGATAGCTATTCAAGATACTTAAGATCCGAAATGTATAAAGAATATTTAAGTGGATCCAAGAAAAAGGTAAGAAAATTTTTTTAACCAAAAAACTACAAATATACAAAAAGTAATCGTTTTCTTCCATTAAATTCTGTAACTAAAATTTTTCTTGCTTGTTTACGCTTCTTCTATTTCTTTGTTTTTATGATTTCACTGCATGACACAATCTTTCTTGCAACACTCAAAGGTTTTAGATATAAAATGTATAATAAGATCCCCCTAATATTTAGAATATAAAATAATGTTTCCGGCGCATGATGTTATAATTTATCATTTTCCTTCGGTTGCATCGTCCCCCCCCGAATTCCCCCCACACTCTAAGGTCGGATTTTGGAAGTTACACATTATGAAGTCACTTTTCCGTGTATTTTATCGTATTTTTGTTTTCTTGTTATCATCCCCCCCTTTTGTTATTTTTTTTTCCTTTAAAATTCCTAGTCAATTGTGAGGGATGTCTTGAGGGAGTGACAAACTCACATTTCTTTCTTTATCGTAGACTTCAGTGAAAGGGATCCGATCTGTAATTTCCTTTGCTGGACGCAAAGATCAAGCCTCATCTTCCTAGTAGTTGATACTAACGCGACTGGTGAGAAAATAATTAACCCGAATTCATTCATTGGAATTTTTTAAAAGAAAATAGACGGAAAGATGTGCATGTGTGTTGATATTTTTTTTTTTTTTTTTTTTTACTAGTTTGGTTTTTCACCACTAGGGTTTTTGATTTTTTTTTAAATTAGTGTTTTTTATTTTGATATTTTTTTTTTTTTTGTTTCTTTTAGGCCCTGGAGAATTCGATTTTGGTTTTTATTTAATTGTGAGGAATTTTTTTTTAGAGAAAGTGCGCGATTTTCAATTTTTTGGATTTTTGGTTGCTCTTTTGTTGGAGGTTTTATTGCCGAATTGTTTGTTAGGCGTTTCAACTTTTTTTTTAAAAAATTGAACTTTTTTTTTTTTTTTTTTTTTTTTTTTTGCAGAATTTTAATGCTACAGATTTTTTTTTTTTATATATTTTGACAAGCACATTACAATTTTTGTTAAAAATTTTTATAATGAACACTTTTTTAAAAAATTTCTTTTAAAAGTGCAGATTTCCAGGATACAGAATTTATGGAAAATGTTTTGACATTATAAAATTAATTTTTTAATGATTTAAAGGGGCAGTCAATCCATTTTGACAAGTTGATATTTACATAGAATTGTGTGTAGATAACTAGATAACTATATGATATGAGGTCTGAATACCTACAAAGATAATTTTTTGCCAATCTATTCCTCTACCTAGGAGCGCGGTGGCACCACTCTCGAAAACGCCACTAGCTCCACAATTGTTTCAAGTAGTGGGATAGATCCGCAAAGGTGTATTTTGTCAAACAATGACTTATAATTCAACCAATGAAATTCCACAAGTAAAAATTCCATGAGCCAATCACTGTGCAGATAACCAATTCGCAATTATAAAGGAGCTAAGACATTGGCTAAAAATAATTATCCAAGTTGGATTTTATTGGTTGAAAAAACAGCCTTACGAACACGTTCAATTAATGACGTCACAAGTTGTAAAATTCACCCAACATGTATTTACAACAATTTTTGACGCCAATATACAAGTGTGACGTCATTGCTTGCACTTATTAAAATACTGTAAATTTGTATCCATCCGCCAAGCAAAATTTTCAATACACTAACTTTTACTATAAAATAAACTTGGCAAAAATGGTTGACTCTCCCTTTAAGTTCAACAAAAATTCTTATAAAAATAATTTACTAACCCCACAAACTATTTACTAACTGTCTGTCTCTTCCTTTTTTTTTCTTTTTTTTCCTACAGGTTGGTAAATCGTTCATTCCTAAACTGCCAAGCCTAAGCATTGGCATATGAGCTGCTCACGTTTCACTATCCGTCATCACTTTAAAAGGCCATTAATTTCATCTTGTGCATGTCTTGTAAAGTAACAATTTCAATTAATACTACCAAAGAGATGATAAACAAGAAAATTAACTCATTCTTCAGTCAGCCTTGTTGTAATCACGTTGAAGCTTTTATCCATTCTATGAAAAGTTGCCTCCCTCTTTTATTTCACCTCTTCCCCAAAGCCAGCGCCCCCTTATGATATTTATTTTGGTTTTCAAAATTTGAAGTTAATGAAAACAATTATAAATATACGAATTAATATATTGAAAATTATTGAATATATATTTTAAAACAAAAAAAAAAATTTCCAAATTTTAAAATTGTTACAAAATCATATCAAAATTAAATGGTTAAAATAATAATAATAATAATAATTCAATTTATGTGGGAAAATTTTTTTAGTATACAATGTTAATGTCGTTCAATGTGGGCAAATTTCACATTGTTGAATAATGTTATTCATCCTGTGAATAATATTTTAGAAGAAAAAAAATGATAAAATGTTGTAATAGTAATAATAAGTAATAATAATAATAATTGTTGAATAATAATGTCATCATTACCCAGAATCCCCTCCATGGTCCGAACTGGTACGTACGTACGATTTTAAACTCGTTTTTAAAAGTCTACCATTGTAAATACTTAAAACTCTGGCGTGTAAATAATTCTAGTGGATGAACATATTATTATTATTATTGTTATTATTACTATTTTGTTAGTTGTTGAATTAACAGTATATATAAATAGGTTTGAAAATTTGCGTTTTGTACATATATACTTTTTAAATGATATTCTATGTTCGGTTTTAATGTAGAAAGTTTTTTTTTTGTTTATTTTCAGTTTTAAAGGACATAAAGGACAGTTTGCGCAAAATTGGGAAAACTAATTTTTCTACGCAAATGAAATATTATAAAATGACGATTTCTCTTTTGATGAGAAAATTTTTTTGCTGTAAACAAACGCAAGGGTGCGCTTAAGGATTAACAATGGCGGATCTATTGCTCGATCTAACTTTTCAGAGGTCGATATGGAAATAACTATTCAAACTACGGGTTAGTATTTTAGGGTAAATTAAAGATTTAGTCGTTATTAACTTTTGTAACGTTACAACTCTTAACTAACAGTTGGTTTGAAAAATTCAAATTTTTTCATTTGGGGAAAATCACATTTTATTAAAACTCCGTCTGTGTTATTTTGGTGTTTGGAAAAAAATGAACTCAAATTTCAAAAAAGGTTTTCAATTCTTTTTTTACATTTCATTTGCCTAGAAATGCTCAAACTGTCTAATAATTATAGTTTACGTACGTTTCAAAGGGATACAACACAAAATATTGAAATCCAATGCAAGTTTTGAGAAAATTTTTTATGTTTCCACACTCAATTTTACTTTAAATTTTTTTTCTAGAAGTGAAACAAATGAATGTTATAAAAAACAAATTGTCAATTTGTGTGACATAGGGTTTCATATTTCTAGTCACTTGATGTATAGTTAAAAGATGTCACTCATTCACCATGTAAATACATAACCTTTCATCTGTAAAGATGTAAAATATTGAAAAACGCCTTTTACTACTCTGATTTTTTTTTCTTTTTTTTTCTTTTTACTGATTAGGGGTAAATGCTCGTGGCTTAATTTTTTTTTAATACAAAATTTCTTAGTTATTTTAGGCTTGAATTCATCCGGTTAATCTACAAGAAAGCAAAAATGTAAATAAGTTGTAGGCCTGATATTGTGCATTTTTGTCACGCAGTAAATCAATGTTTTAACAGTTAATCGAGTTGCTAATTTTCTTATTCGCAGATTTCCTACGCGACTTATGTGCGACTTTACTTGAAGACTAGTAAGGAAGAGAAATAAGTAATGAAAAAAGTTTAATTAAGTCATCAACTTTTCTTAATTTCATTTAAATTACATATTAATTCAATTATTAAAAATATATTTAAGTTTTAAGTCTGATTAATATTTTCATCTACACCACTTATTGCCGTGACGATCAGGCAAATTTATGTGAGAAATGTTCCAGATCCAGGGTTCATCATCTTTTTCGTATGGTAATAGAGGGACGTCGTATGGAAGAGGGAAATCTTTGGAAGAGTTACGCCCGAGTGTGAAAATGTCGTTTCCATTCTAAGGAAATAAGTAATCAGTACCAATAAGTCAATGTATTTGGTTAGCGGAAAAGTGAATTTGCAAAAATATTGTTAAGTAATTGAAAACACTAACTTTGAACTTGCAAATTAATTTTTCTGCACAACAGGAAAGGATTATTTTATGTTACGTAAGCTAAGTTCACATCATGAAGTTAGTAAACGTAGCAAATTGCGTCTTTTTTAATGTGAACAGATGTGAACGAAGCTTATTGAATTAATTGCATTTGATTCATTTCCTTGTTTACAAATTATAACTGAACCACCAACATTTGGTATTGCAGTGGTGTAAACAGTTTTAAGCAGTATTTAAGTTATATATAGTGAGATGCGGTTATCCAATTTAGGAACAACTTTGGCCACCATGCATCGCATGTGTAGTATAGGTCTTACCCGATCGAGTTACTATCCAGTTACGAATGGTTCTCAACTTCTGCTTACAACAAAGCAAAGTTGGGAACCGATCGTGACTGCAGAGTGACCGGTTCGATTAAAAACCTGCACATCTCAAGTTAATGTTCAATTTAGGAACATTTTCTTACAACGTATTGAGGAAGGAACAAAACTCCTAATTCGTACGACCGTATCATAAACTGTGTCCCGTTCTTTTCCATCGAGCCCCAAGCTGCTTTTGATAAATTAGCACTGAAATGAAGAATTTTCATTTAGAGAACAAAATTCCAGCATAATCTAAGTGTTCAGAACCTAGTTACTAAAAACCATGCAATCGAGTCGTAAGAGGGCGAAACTCGAGTGTACGTTTTAATATGTGGTGACGCGTGTGTTCGTCCACGATTTTCACTCTTCCACAGACTATGATAAAAAAAAAAAAAGATTTGTTGATCGACACAAATCAATAAAATGAGTTCATCTATATATACTGGAAGAGTTTATGCAGCCATGGTTGCTTCTTGGCAACATCGTATGAATAGGGTAAACAACTACCAGCTGGATAGCCTTCCAAACTCAACCGTACATTCTCAACACTTGGAAAAATCTACAAAAAGAAAACAAGTTAAATCAAAATTTTGTTATTATTTTTATTATAACTTATTTTTTCTTCTACCAGGTCAAGCTTTGGTAACTGTCTACTATTCGAGGATTTAGTCACGCTTAATGATACAAGTAGCTCTTTATTCAACCATAAATCAGCAGATGCACCCAGTGATCCTATACTGGAAAATTGACCAATCACATTCCAGTCTGGTGTAATCACAGTGGATTTAGGTCCATGTTCTTTAAGTATCTAGGTATTAAGTAACATATATTAGTGAGTGTTTGCTCAAAAGTACTAGCTACATTCAATTCTGAATTGAAACTTAGGCGACTTTTATAATCAGTGACGTTTTTAAGTGTGATATACTGTATGGATAGATTAACATGTATGATGTCAGAGGTTATAAAATTCAAATAAGTTGAAGTTTAGTTTAGTTTATGTAAAGGGGGAAAATCGAGGCAGTGAGTAAATAACCGAAGCCTTACACGGTCTACTCGTTATGAGTAGTCGCAGTGATTAAAACAAAAAGTCAATCAAATGGGTCTGGATTTAAAAAACTGGACGCCATCTACCAACAGAATGTGTTGTTGCACCAAGTTGCGTTTCTTTGAGTTTTCAGCTTGCGAGTTTTTAGTCTCTGCCTTTTGTTTGTAAGGGGGAAAGTTAATTTTTCATTACTCGTCTTAGTTTTAAATGACCAAATGATGCTAATCTGTTGCCCGTATGTCGACCAGGAGTTGAACCTATAAGAAAAACCCTAAAAATTATCGATTAATTTAACGTTTCTTTTCTCTATAAATTTAATCTTCATTACTTTGCAGCTGATAAATCGTGTTGCTTAATCCGATCGCACCAAATATTTAATTCACTCGCGTTATAAGCCGAGAGATATTCCAAAAAATCCTTTTTAAAATTGGTTGACGATTCGCCGTCGGTTGGTGAAGTGTTTTCAGGTAAGGGAGGGAAAACGGGACTCAACCACACACTAAAAATGACCAAATTATTAATTTTTTGAAAAAAATATTGTACTAAAACGTACCCCTGAGTTTTCTGATGCCAATCGCCCCTAATGAGATTCGCTGTATGAATAACAATCCGCATTCCGTTGTCGTATAGTAATATCATCATTTTCCTATTAATTCACGTATATTTGAAACGAATTTATAAATGTCGGAGATTTATTTATGTACGTGTGATGAGTTCCGTATAGGATTTCCAATTTCGCTTGACATAGCGTTACGTTAGGGAATTGTGACGCTTCTTTGGTCAACGCTTTTTTCGATTCACGTTGTTCGCCGTGCACTAGAAGCAGCGGCTTCGACCTAAAACGTGTAAATATTTTTGTTTTATAGAATATTTGTTAGTTATTAATTATATGTACCTGAATTGAGTTGGATATTGGTTTATTAACCACTCGATGTCGTGCATGTAATTAAACTAATAATAAAATTTGTAATTATAAGTTTTTATATTGAAAAATATTTTTATACCTGCACTGACTCGACTAAATTGCCCATTTTTTCGGACAAAATGTCTGAAAAAAAATTTTTAATTGATGAGTTAGTTAGTGATTATTAGTTGTTGTACCTTTTATGTCAATTGCCCCTTTAGTATTGAATTGATTTGAAATTCCAGAAACTTTAGTTAAGTAAAAATTGAATGGGTTCGAGTCACATGTTGAATCTCTGCTTGAACTTAATTCATCAATTTTCGCTCTTTTTTTCTCGATTTCTTCCGTTTCTGGAAAGGAATATAAGTTTGGTTGATAAAAATCGTAGACGTTTATAAAAAATGTTACCTTCATGTCTGTACATTTTTCTGTGTAGTGGGTTTTTTCGGTAGCATTCGGCGCCGAATTGGCAAAGTGGTCGATCATCAGTGTCATCCGTTTCGGGTTTTGACGTTGATGATTTTGGTTTATTTGACGGTGGTTCGTCGTCCGAATCGGAAATTTCATGCAGCACAGGTTGGGATTTCGTGTTTGGTTTTTTTGATCGATGTTTTTGAGTTGGGGGTTTGACTAATGGTTGTATTTCATCGGAATCGGAATCGGAAATTTCGTGTAGTGGTTTAGATATTGAATTTTTATTTTGGATTTTCCGTTTTTCCATCTTTTCTCGTATTTCGTTTAATTCATCTTCGCTCATGGTTTTATCTGCGTCTGAGATTTCGTACTCTTTTTTGTCAGAATCGCGTTGGAATTGGTGGTATTCTTCATCAAACTATGAATTTAAAAATGTTTTAATAACGTTATAATTTTTTTTAGGAAATATAAACCTCAGTTTGTAATCGCCTGGCTAATTCCTCGTCCGATTCGACAGACATTTTGGTAACTATGCCTACAAAAACAAACGACACGAATGTATTTTACGGAGTAACCATCACAACTTGGCGAATGGGCGCGGCCATGTTTAATTAATTCATTGCGCCATCTGTGAGACAATTTTACAACCATTTTTAAAGACAATTTTATTCACAGACCAAAATTTCTAAAAATTATTACAAAAAATAATTTTTCTATCAGGTGTTGTGATTCTTGATTTTTTATCAATAACGTCAAAGTTGCTGTACAAAAGATTGGGCGACAAGTTCCATTTATTATCAGCATAAACACCGCAGTGAGTAAAAACGTCAGGTTTGTACTTCAAGGTACGTTTTACACCCGCAACTCGAATCGCTTTTTCCAAACCAAAAATTTCTTGATCGTTTGTGCAATCTGAATTGTAAACGCAAACAGTATGCGAGTCTCGATCTGATTCTAGTGGAGAAATTTTTGCAGTGGAGCAAAACCCGTTCAAATTATTCTCAACGATGCCAGTTGCTATTTTCCGCCATAAAATTTCAACTGACGGCCCTTTAGGTATGTGAAAAAGCCATTTTCCACTCTTAACATTATATTTTACAGCAAGTTCTTTTAACAGTTTGCTCGTCACGAACGTATTCGCCGCCAATAAATCGTCCCACTCTTGCAGTAAGCCCGCTTCATCTGATGGTGGTTTAGAGGACTCGCTTTGCTCGGCTGTTCTGAACACCCATATCCAACCAATGCCATCGTCACTGAAGGTTAGTGTTCGGGTGTAAAAATTGTTAATTAAAAATTGTATAAATTACCGTTGTATTTTAGATGGATTATTCATGTCAAGAAATTCAGTTAAACTTTCTTCCGATTCACCCACACAGTAAGCGATTTCATTTAAGGAGTCAGCAAATTCCGCTCGTATTTTTAGTGGTGTTTTTTCCATTTCTCAGCTGCAAAGAGGCGTTGTGTAATCTAGGAAGTAATTTTGCTTGCTAACATCTGCTTATATTGTGTTCGTGGGCCAACTGAATGTAATTACATAATAAGTGGCGCCCTCAGTGGCCAGTTGGAACACTGCAGGTAAAAACAGCACTTGCTTTGCTGCAACATCTCGAAAGAGTAGAAGGAAAGACTACATATTTTTTTTATTTGCAAAAACGAAATTACAGTTTTATTTATCAGGTACAATGTTAACATCCGAAATTCGATTAACACAAACAACTATCCCGTCATGAGTTATAACTCGAGATTCTCTTTTTATTACATCAAAATTGCTGGTTAAAAATGTTGGTCTCATATTTTTGTGGAGTCGATAGCTTCCGTAACTGTACACGTCGCGATAAATGCCACATTGACTGTAAGCAGTGGGCTTGTATTTCATGGTGCACTTTACCCCTACGGTACGAATCGCTTTTTCCAACGCAAAAACTTGCTCATCATTTGTAAAATCTTCATTATAAACAAAAATGACGTGAGTACCAGCTTGTGAAATTGCTGAACTGATCCTTGCTTGATAGGAACATCCATTTAAATTATTTTCAACGATACCTGTTGCTATTTTTTTTCCACATAATTTCAGCTTTAGATCCAAAAGGCACAATTATAAACCAAAATCCGACTTTGACGTTATAATCTATTGCTAGTTGTTTCATCATTTCGGTTGTTACTTGAGTTTTCACCGACATTAAATCTTCCCATTTTTTTAATAGACCTTCATAATCGGATTGTTCATTTTCATTTTCTTCCATTTTTCCTCTCACTTCGATCCAACTAATATTTTTGTCACTGAAAATTATTTTTTTTTTAAATTAAAATTTCTCACAATTTTAATATTTTTTTTACCTGTGTGTTTCCGATGGTTTATGCAAAGTTAGGAATTCAGTAAGAGTTTCTTCCGTTTTATCTGCGTGGTAAACGATCGGATTTAATGATTTCACAAAATCGGCTCTTTGTTTTAGCGGTGTTTTTTCCATTGTGTAAATTTTTGTGCTCTGACTCGATTTTTTACTTTCAGTTTAATAGCAAGTACGTCTTTTTGACTCCAGAGGGCGCGTTTTTCTCCGATGTTGAGAATTTGAATTTTACGAAGTAAAAAGGTATTTAGGAAAAGTGTATATTATTTTTGCTGGTATAATAGTCTGATTTAAAATGTCTTGTTCCATTTCAGTTCAAATCCCATAATTCGCCATCTGGTAGCAGAAGCAGAATCATTTATGCAGCCGCCATTATGAAATTGAAATGGCTTACGATAGATTAGATGCCTTATTATATCCAATCTCGGCATTTTACAGTGGACAACCGAAAATGCTTGTTTATTAAAGCGTCGAGCAACTATTTGGCGGAAACAAGTACTTGTTTTGGAAAAATAAAAAACAGTTACATTACATGAACTAAAATTTGTATTTATTTTCATTTTCACAGGAGAATCACAGGAAGTACGTCTTTTTGACTCCAGAGTCGGGCGTTTTTCTCAGATGTTAAGAGAGTGATTTTAACGAAGTAAAAAGGTATTTCGGAAAAATGTATATTATTTTTGTAAATCTGATTGAAAACGTCTTGTTTCATTTCTGTTCAAACGCCATAATCCGCCATCTTAAATTCCATAAAACATTTTATATCGCCTGCATTAAGAATTTTAGTTTGTCTAATGGTTATGGTTTAAAATTATTACAAAGAAAAGTTTATTTATGAAACTGAATTTAAGCAAACACGGTTCTTCGCGATATGCAAATCGTTAAACTCCTTAAACAATAATTTAACAAGAATTGATGCTCCCGAAATCATAAAATTCATTTAGAACCATGAAATAATGAAACTTTAGTCACTCTAATCATTTAATTATATTAAGTCAGCCCAGGTGGCACTCGGAAAAGATATAGTTGACTTTTAAATGCAAATTAAGTTATGAAAATAAAAATTTCGAAAATAGACGTTTAAAAAAATTTGATGTAACTCTAAAACAGGAAAACTTTCTTGTTATTGCTAGCATTAGGTTTCTATATTATTGAACCATAAAAAATTAGGTATTTAGTGTTTCTCACGTGAATGGCTTTTCATATGATTCATTACGAGTGACGTATTGGTGGGCGAAAAGTAATGGAATGAAGACGTGTTAGACAACGGTAGATTGCTTAATTGATTTAAATTTTCATTTATGTGATATATAAACGAGGTTGACAACCAATTTTTAATGACTTTCAAACTAATTGAATATTTTATAATTTATATAGTTGTCAAAGTCACTAAGTACTCCGGAAAATTAGCTGCGAATGCAACGTGTACACCATTACAAGATTTAATGACAAGACGGTAAGTACAAAGAAACTTTTGGTATTAGTTATGGCTATTTTTTGCTAATGTATTTTTTCAACTGTAGATTGTTTAAGACCTCAAGCAGTTCAAAGAATAACCATAGACCTGAAAATAACGTCTGAAACAATGCTTGCATCATTTTATTGCATGTAAGGTGAAAAAAATTTTTTTTTAAAAAATGGTAAACTTTAATAAATTTTTCCTACAATAGATAAAATTTGGAATCCTTAAGCAAAACAAATGCCACTAAAGTATAAGCTTAATAATATATTATTTTCGTAATAGGACATTAGCATTACCACCCCTCTTGTATTACATTCTATCGACAAATAACGGATGAAGCAACACAACCCTTTATGGTCTTCGTTTGATGTTTAAGAGACACATTTTTCTTGCAAAGAAAATATCCTTCCTTAGCACTAGCCAGAATGCTTACATTCGTGTAAGGTACTGTAGCTCTCTTGTATTTCTTTTTGTAAGATATATTGTAAGATGACGACAAAACTTTCCGATCTGTGTGCGTCGCATCATTTCTTAATTCCGTAATGATTTTTGTTTGTTGAGTTGGGTAAGATACAGCCGGACAGGAGTATTTTTTTCGGTTCGTCTTTACTACCTTCCTTCTAGTCGTTAGCGCGGTCGAGCACTGTGATTGTTGAGGCGCGATCTCAGAGGCTCTCGTATGCGGCGGTTGGAAGTCGAGGGTTTGTAATGATTGTTCCAGAATATAAAGACCTTCTGCTCTTGTGCTCGTTCTTTTCCTGATTCCAAGGGATTTTCTTACGTAGAGTTAAGTTAGGTGCTTGAGCCTATTGAGGAATTGTTGTGTTCGTTTCCTATTGCTCCCTTTTGTAATCATTGCGCTTCAAGCGTAGTTACTTAAGGTCGAACAAAAAGAGGACTTTGCCGTTGGTGGCGATTTGAGCGCAGATCTTCTGTATAGCTCTCGTACGATGGTTTAAGATCAAATGCTTTCGAAGAGGATTCTTGTGAGCTCGTACCTTTTTTCGCTTTGTATGTAGCCTGTTTTGGTTGAGTCAACCTCACTTTGTCGATCGAGGGATAAGTCTGGCTAGTGCTAAAAAAGGATATTTTATTTGCAAGAAAAATGTGTGTCCTAAACTGCAAACGAAGATCAAAAAGGGTTGTGTTGCTTCATCCGTTATTTGTCGATAGAACGTAATACAAGAGGGGAGGTAATGCTAATGTCCTATTACGAAAATAATATATTATTAAGCTTATACTTATACATTTACAGATTTTTTCTGCACAAAGTAGGACAAGTGACAACTATACCTTTGGTTCGATTTATTATAAGGATAAAGAAAACGTTGGACTCTGCGAGTTGTACTTTGAGGTGCATCTTGTCATTACAAAATGTGATACTTTCAAAGACAAATTAAGAAGAATGGTGGTGTCTTTTGAAGTTAGGCCAGATATAAAACACTTTTAGTACGATGATGGCTTTCATTTGCACATTCACCATTTCATTTTTCAATTTTTAAAATTTTCAGCTGGAAATGACCGACGAAAATAATAGTTGCTTCGCGAGAGTTATCTTCAAGTAAAGTTTTTTTTTATATATAAAATACAGTGGAAGATGGCATCGAACATCCGAATCTTCCAGACAGGACGGGAGAATTCTTAGATGCGTGGTTAATGTTGCTAGAGAAGATGGTCATTGCACAAATGGTGCTAAAGTCGTCGCATAAGTCATGCCACCAGGATTACCCCATTCAATCCGTTGTTGTATTTAATTCATGCGCACAAAGTAATTAATTGATTTTTTTTTTTTATTAATTTTTGCAGTTATTTATGTATTTTTTTCAATGTTTTTTTCACATGCCAAGATAATTTGTTACATTCGCCTCTTGTTATTGAAAGTGTATAACTCGAGTGTAATAATTTGTTGTATATTCTAGGTATCCATATTGGCGGAGACATCTGGGCCAGAATTGAAACGTTGGTGCAGTGAAGCCACTAAAACAATCTATTTTTCAATCTCGAGTTTCGCTCCAAGTGGATGCCGTTTGCATTAACATCAGAGTGTTCTTAGATCAAGTTTGGATTCATTACAAACACATGCAACTGTCGCAGTTCAAGTAAATCAACAAAAAGTTTTAATAGAAAAACCTTTATTAATTTTAGTTTCTGGTTTTAGTATCCGTTGTCATATTTAAAATTGAACCGTTGAATTCCTAGATGCGTGGTTAATGTTGTTAGAGAAGATGGTCAATCCAAAAATGGTGCTGGAGTCGCTGCATACGTTACCCAATAAGTCAAGGCAACCTGGATTTATCCCATTCAACCCGTTGTATTTAATTCATACCCACAAAAACAACCAGAGAGTTTGATGATACTGACGTAAACCCTGAACATCTTCAACAGGTTTGATATATTTAGTAAATTTAACGAAGAATACTTAACTTTTTTATATTTGTAGTTAATGGACATGGGCTTTACAAGAGAGGCCGCTAATTAAGCTTTGTTGCATACGAGCAGCGTTGAACAAGCGACTGACCATCTCCTGACTAATCCGTTATTACTTTCCACACCACCGCAGGTGAAAATCAAAATTAATGATTTTAATGCAAAGGGGACAATTCACTCTGTTGCCAAATTCAACCGTGGTTTCGTTTGGGCTCAATATTTTGTTATTTTTTTCACTTAAAATGTGGGCTAATGTGAAACGTAACTTGTTGCTTTAGCAGGGGATTGATGGTTCAGTGGATTTGTCGGAAGAAGACCAAATGTTGCGAGCCATTGAAATGTCATCGGGCGAAAATGGCCTCATGTCCACTGATCAGGTAAAACACGAGTACAAAGAACAAAATTAATTCACTAACGTCTCAAACATTCATTGTTCTTAAACCTTCTATAAACGAAAACGCGGTATGAAAGGATGTGTGAATGTTGAAACAGAATTTCAATTGGTCACATTTGATTGCACGTCTTTTCTTTTTTGATTGATGATGAGAAGCGACAAGTGGAAGAACAAAGGGAACTGGAACGAGAGAAGCAGGAGAAAGAAGAGCCGTTGTCCGTGGATATAATCGACAGGTTTAGCCATACGATGTTGCCCGGTTGTATGCGATTTACTCTGTTCAGTTGTGTTGCGCAATGGGGAACGATGGGGAACAGAAATGCTGGAATGTGTGAAGTGCCGAATTGATGAAAGCTGCAGCGCCTATGACAATGTCGGACACTCGCACCGTTCAAGAATGGGCTAATCAACTGAGTACAATGCCCGAAGCTAGTAAAGCTGCCGTTAGGATTCATTTATTTACGTTACTGTTTGAGGTGTCTATTCATACCCTTCCCCCTCTTTTTTTTAACGTATGGTATTTTAAGACACGATTTTATGTTAAATTTCTATATATTTTTCTATTTTAGGAAATGAAAATGGCTTGTGCCGAAATGGTCTAAGATTAGCTTACGTGCATTTTGGAATTATTAGTTCGATTATTGGATTTGGTTAATCAGTGCCTGCTCCTCTTGCGATTGCATCGAAACGTAAAGCTGCCAAGGCAACTGTACGTTCAAAAGTAATTTGTGTTCTCCCTCTTTTGGACTTTGGTTCTTTGATTTTTATTTTTCCGTTTCGTCTTGTCAATCCCCATAAATTTTTTTTTATTTTTTGTCATCCATAGATTAAAACTTATCTTTGTGTCTCATTAATAGGTTGTTCGAACATTTGGAAATGGTTTGACGACCGCACTGGAAGATGGAGCAGTTACAGCGCCGGTAATAACAAGAAAATCAATGATGCATACAACTTCGGCGAACAAAGTGTCCGCTTCACGGCTGGTCGGCGTCGATACACAGTTCAGTTCGACCCAATGGTAAAAATCAACGAAGAAACCGGCAACCGTCGGCCAATCATGCTCGTGTTACTATCTCGCGACGAAAAGAAAGAGGAGAAGAAGGAAGAAAGCGCTGGGGCTGCTACGACAATGGAAAAGAAAGAGGAGAAGAAAAAAGAAGGCGCTGGGGCTGCTACGACGATGGATACTGACGATGTTATCATTACACCAAATGTGAAAAGTGATGATTTAAAGATGGTCAAA
>JAQGAS010001415.1:0-19765 GCA_034686365.1 Pachymerium ferrugineum | reverse complement strand
TTTCAGAACGTATGACGTATAAACATACGTTATACGTTATACGTATTGCCAAAACATGTGTGCGCAAGATCCCTAATTTTTCCCGCGCTTTTCATCAAGTTCTCATTCCCTTACTACACGAACCCCTTTTCTTCATTGGTCCTTGATGGCTTGCAGGCAAATCCAATACGTGTGCAAACTTGGTCATCAACAAATTGGTGCAAAGAGAATCGTGCGCAAAAGCTTGGGCTCCAAATGGGGGAAAGAAGGTAGGGGGTGGGGGGGTGGCATAAGATGCTGGACCGAAATCCAACTCCATAGCCTTAAGGCTATGTAATACAAGTCTGAGTAAGACCACCACCCAACCAATAATTACAACCATCGCTTGTTAATGTCTGAAATCTCCAGTAGGGTAAGCACTGTAAACAACTCCTTTCAGCTCGCAGGCTAAACATCCACTCGGACGAATCAAACACTTTTCCACCAACCGCAACTTAAAAGTTGAATATAATTAAAATCACTATCAATAAACTATTAACAACTCAATTATTCTTCCAACACCCACTGGTGAGGAATTAGAGAAACATATCTAAATACATTTAAAAACTACCCAACTGGAACAACAGAAACATAATCCGGAACTAAAAGTCACTCGAATCCAAAAGGCATTTTACCCCTCTTTCCTCCTTTAACCTTCAAAGTGTTTTGCAATGACAAAAAAAAAAAAAATTCTTCCATTTGGTTGCCAAGCAACTAAGGTGTTTTTTCCCATTCTCCTCTTCCATTTTTTGCATATCTTTAGGGAATTGTGCGATTTCTTTCTATTGAGTGAGGAAAAATAGAAACGAGTCTCACAGGAAATCCCCAAACATCAATCCAATATTGAATAAAATAAATATTTTAACCTTCTGAAGAAAAGAAAAAAAAATCTAATAAGAAAAAAAATTTCTCACACTTAAATTTTTTTAATAAATTCCATCCACATCAATATCTCCTCCCACGCTCCTAGTTAAAAACATAAGGGGTTCTATGTTGCTATAAAAGTGGACTTTATTAATCAACGTGGCCCAACTTGACTCCAGTCCCTGGTTGCTCTATTAATTTTTACGGCGCCACACACATACACACAAACACTGATGCAGCTTGACTGACCTCTTGCACCGCTTGGTGCGCATGCTCACTAACTAACTGCACACTCAAACATTACTCTAATTATGACCTGGAGGGGTCAGCAATGTTGCAACTGATTGGCCAGACAAGGTTTGTTGAGGATCTTTATGAAAAATAGGTCTAATGAAGCTAATTAAGATGTACGACGTTGGACGCCTCGCTGCTGATTGATTATTGCTCCAAGTGGAGAGTTGGACCGAAATTGATGGAATTCAAGAAAGGATAAGGAGTTGTGGAGAAGCGGAAAAAAAGAAAGTCATCGTCTGAGTGGAGTGATGTTGAGAAAGTTGATATGGTTATTTCTTTATTTTTTTGCTTTCGGTGATTTTTTTGAGTGTTATAAATATTTTTATTGTTTTGTGATTGTGTCGAAATATTTTTCATTTGTTTAACAACACTCGTTATCGCCTATTTAATTGAAGATAGTTGAAGCATGCTGGGGGATTTTATGTAATGAGCCAACATCTTCCTAATAATAAATAACTATAAAAGGTGAGTTTGGCTTGCGGGATAACAGTGTTTGGATGCGATTTTTTTATGGTTGTTAAAAATTTCATTAAGAGGATCATAATAGACTGACGGGGAAAAAATGGTCATTAGTTATATTTAATTTCCAATGGCTTGCTTTCTATTCGATTAGGGTATATCATAAAAGCCACAAAATGGTTTTAACTCAAAGTGACTAAACTGAGACGCCATTTGTGATACTGTAATAGGATGTCATTGCCTAATCTTTGTATTGACTCTCTAATGAATTATAATTTTATAAATCTTTAATTCAGCAAGTTTGTCATTAATGGGATATGGTAAAAACTGAAAGTCTGAATGGTGAGATTTAGTCGTTAAGATTTGATTATTGCGTTATTTCTTGTGTATTTTAAGCTACATCCTGTTTATGTAGTTTGATTCTTGCACAACTTGTTACATAGCTTTAATAGCTTAGAATCCCGATTGTCAGTACTAGACTCGCGGGATTGTAAATATTAAGGTTTTCCAAAAAGTGGAATCTTGAATCTTGTGAAAGAAACCGTAATGCTATAACTTGATCTACGTTTTCAAGTTTCAGGATTGACGTGGAATGGCTTCTGTTGTTGATACTTTTATTGGATACTGTAGTTTGTTTTTAATTAGGTTTTTTTTTTTTCATTTTTATTCTGTATCGTCAGCTATTGGAAAAAACCAGTTCCTTTTTTTCTTTCAGGTTTGATTCCATCTTGTAGAGAAACCCATTTCCAATCCCATGATTCTGGTTCTGATAATTGTTATTAATTTCTATTCATAAATTTGAAATATCCAATAGATTATAGTGTCAGGAATTTTCCTTTATTGTCATAATTTAAAACACTTTTTCCAATTATTTTATGTTGGTTGATTGGAAATTAATACTTACAATATTTCTTATTACTTGTTCAACTAAAAACATAAATTCACTTTTACAAGACTTCAGTGTCTCTTCTGAAAATTCCAAGAAACAAAATTTACAGTCTAACCTCAAGCCTAACCTAACCTGCGTACTACCCCTTGAATTATAGATTTTTCATATTATAATTTTATAATAATTCAATAATCAACACCAAATTATTATTCTTCAACTTAATTACATTTGGATCTTGTCCTCCTCTAACTACAACACTCCATACATCTTCATCGAGATCATAATCAAATTTTAAACCTAGCACTCAAAGACTTCTCATCAAACCACACCCAACAGACCCTCTTTTTTTTTTTCATCCCTAAAAATAAAATTCCCAAATTCCGGTACAAAGCGAGAAATATGGTTCATGTTTTGCCATGTTTTCGCTTTTAAATCAGCTCAATCTGACATTAGAGGACAGGCCCCTCCCTTGCTCCATTGGCACACTATTAAAACTGATTAGTGAGCAGCTTACAACACGGATCAAACTGGGCGGGTATCGGTCGATGGGGAGCCATTTTTCTTGTGCCATTTCTCACAAAATGTTTTTTCTCCCTACCCTCCCTTTCTCTCTCTCTACATCCATTATCCTAATCAGAGTTGAGAAAACCACGCCCTGCAAAGACCCAAACCAACAACCCCGTAAAAATCACTATTCCCTTGCAAACATTTCTCCCACCAATCTAAAAACCAACATGGCCACCCTAATACATAAAAACATTTCCTTATTGCTATTCTCCTTTCCTCACCCATTCTCTCCTTTCTTTCCCCTCTTTTCCATTCTTTCTCTCTATGACCTCTTCGACTCCGTCAACTTTTTCCTGACCCCTCTGCCAGGCTTCGCCCCGGAACCCGTTGTCCTTGTAACGGGGCCAACATGTCGGATTCTTGTCATTTCAATATCAATACGACATATGACCCGACAGACTGGCGAATTTCTTACAATTCCAAATGACAAGAGAAAACAAAAAAAAAAAGTCATTCCCAGTGCTGCCATCTATTATTAACAGTAAGAACTCCCTTAGCAAAAAAAAATTTTTTTGAAATGAGTGATTCTCGACCCCATTCAACTCACAATTCTTCATCTCACAACCCTTTAACCCTTTTACCACTAATCCCAAAACCAAAGAAAAACGGACGAAAAATCTTTGGTACTCATCAATACTGCATGGCACAGCACGCACAAGGTCTTATGGGATATCAACAAAAGAACAAAGGTCATCCGGAAGGTTATCAGTGACCCCTAGCGGACGATAAAAACTACTATTACTACTTCTTTTCTCTCTCGACCACTAAAAACACCATGCTTGTCATGTCACTGACCACTTGACCAACACCAAAAGGAAAAAAAAAAATGAGTATGTAAAATACACGAGAAATATTTTGAATTCATTTAACCCAATACATTTCCAAACTTGAGCCAACAATTTAATTGCAGCGGAAAACCTGTCATCTGCAATTGTACATTCAACCCTTTATTATCAAACTTTGCCTGCAACCAACACAATGAAGCTCAAGTTGCTAATCAATTCTCCATTTTCTTCCGCAACAACAAACAAAACGAAAATCTCTCCAAAACTTACGACAACTTTTCTTGACAACTTGATTTATATACAACATATCTTCTTCCTCCCAATTTGTTTGCATCAAAATTCCCGAGAAAACAAAGTCACACCATCTCTTTGTTCCTTTCTTTTGTCTTCTTAAAAGTGTAATCTAAGACAATTGTTTTGATGAAAATTACTCCACACACAATAACTACATAAAGCAACAACAAATAACGACAGGAGACAGAGGAAAGGAAAGAAAGAAAAAAAAAATCTTTACCCGATTTAATTTTAAATTTTCTCAACAGGGGGAACAGTTTAGCCCCTCTCTCGTCTTTACCAGATGTTTTAACCCCCACGACTGCTCCCAGACCTTATATCCGCACAGGAAGTGCGTCTTTGGAATTAAAACCAGACATTCAATTATTGTTATTACAGAAGAAGATTGAAAATAAAATTGATGATAAACATCTAAAATGGGATTCAGCGCAAACAAAGCATCAAAGAGTTGGGTTTGGTGAATGAAGGAGAAGTGCGGTTGACGAGGAGCTCAGAAGAAGCAAGTCAAGCATAAAAAACAAGTGAACGAAAACAGAGTTCGTTTTCTTGGATGTCTTTTTTTTCCAATGTCCTTCTTTGGAATTTTGTTTAACACTGAATGGCGTGTCCTGCTCCCCGTCCCCTCCAACCTTCGTGCTCTTGTCAGCGAATTTCTATTGATTGGTCAGTAACGCCGACCTTGTTATACCATCAACAACGGGTTTTTTTTTTTTCCTCTCTCACTCTCGGATCAATTCTGATATTTAAACGTGGCATTAAACGATAACAAAGCCTTGACAATGGTTTGGTAAATCACAAAAACGGTAATAAATTTTTAAATTTAATAACAGAATTGATTCGATTTTGTTGGGGGACAATACACGCATTATGTTATTGCAGTAGTTGTAGTCAATATTCTACAGCGTGCGGTTTTAGTATTTGATGAAATGCGTGAAGAATTACTAAACAGATTCGATAGTCAATAATGCATTAAGTTGAGATATAAATGTATGCGCCATTAATGTTCCAGTGTATTGTTTTAGGAGAGTTTTGCTGCCAAAGATTGGTTTTGGTTTATTCAAGATTCTTACACTGCAATAAATAACTGCGTAGTTTAATGATAATCGGCATTGCACCGTCTTCACTTTTGAAGATAATCAATCTAATGATCAAACTGCTACTGACATTTCAATTCTTTCAATACCCCAAGACTACAAAACTCTAGTTTTTTGCACTATGAAATGGCATTTGAAATTACAATAGCAGTAATCAACAACTGAACTACAGCTCAAGTGAGGTTTCAACTTATGACGTCAAGGCAATTTATGTAGTGACGTCACACTATTGTAACTTCAAACAACATTACTAATGTCATGAAGTTTAAGTCGTCATTGATACTCACATTGGTCCATAACCCCTCTTCCGCGCATTTTGATTAATTTGATCACAGTCTAATAATAACACTTTTAACTATTTCCTCTGAATAACATTTAATTTCTATGCAAACACTTTTCATTGACTGTACCGATCAATTACGAAAACATTATCTCAACTCTGCACATTTCCCCAAATATTGCCCATTCATTTAAAGCCAAGCCGAGGGCTTAACTTGTAATCACGTGACGCATTCCCATCATAATCGAGCAAACTCAAATCTCAGACGGAAATCTCTGCGATCCGCCCACAGTACTATCAATAAATATTTTGAATCATTTCCCGTTACAAGTTCCTCAATAAAACTGACAAGGCAGCTGCAATCAACACAAACCTATTCCCCCTAACTAAAATTCCCTCACTAGGGGCGCTCGTAAACCCTGTTTCCTAAACTATAATCTCTCCCAGAACACAACACCGGAAACACCCAACATTCCGTTCACGACCACCAGAGGTCAGTCGACCAAACTCAAATTTCACTTTCAAATCCAAAGTCTTCATTAGAAAAATCAATTTCCACCAAACGACTACCAAAACTAATTCAAACTTTCACCCCCTCCTCTCTATGTCAAAACCCCCACCCAACTTTCTTCAGCTTTACCACATGGTGACCGTGCTATTTGGCCAGCAGCCAATGGAGACATAAATACCGACTTGAAGCTACTGTCAACCGATCAATATTTCACCAGGTAAACACAGGTGAAAACTACGGACAAATACCAACGCAACAAAAACCGTGTGCAATTCTGCTAACATAAATTTAAACCCACCCCTAACATAAATGCTAATGACCACAATAGAACGTGAATTGATTTGAATGCTTTTAGTGTTTAAAAAAGGCAATTGTGGTTAAAAGTTCACGTGTGAGGTAGAAAACAATAAAAAAGTTGGGAAATGGTAGTTCAATAATTGTGTCATGGTTTTTCTTCGTTTGTATTTCTCATTGATTGAACTTAAGTGGTTTAATGAGAATCTCGCACGCTTTTGTTGAAAAATATTATCTTTAAATTGTCACTTTCAGCAGTAATGAAATGTTAATTGCAAACAGCGATATTATAATAGTGTCTTTACGCAGATTGCTGCAAATTCTTTAAATTTAGTTTTGCAACCGAAACTTATTTAATTATACTTTATATTATAGTTTCTAAATGAATAGGGTATTTTCAAGAATCGCAATCAGGGAATTTGCGAATTTGAGATCATTTTTTTCAAATTAACTTAATACTGTAATTTTGTGTTAGAATTTTTAATTCCATTATATTTGGTCATTTTCTGATAAGTGAGAAAAAAAAACAACGAGTTATATCTAAATTATTCTGGCCGCACCTTTACGAGTCTCATCTCAAGAGACATTCTCCAAATATTTCTCCAAATTTGTAGAAACTCCATCCAATCTGTGCGTCGTTTTCCTTTCCGTTTCTATTCATGACCCGAGTCGTCTATTGGGTGGACCCGTGGCCCTAATCCAGAGCGGCGAGCAAATTTAATAAGTTGGCCCAGTGCTATTAAAGAGTGCTTTGCTAAGGCCTCGCTCCAATTGCCACCCGTCATCTACTCGTAGACCGACACCGTCAGCTGATCACCGCTAATCACATCTGGTGGTGAAAAACGAAATTTCTACCTCACAAACACGGCTCGAATGCCAACTAGGCACATGACTAATTTGTCTACGGCGCTCGTTAATTTGCACCGATGCATCCCAGTTATTGCAAACCCTCGTGCAAACTGCTAGATACCAAAAGGGGTTAATACTAATGGTGGTTTACTATAATTACACAACACTTATCATGAGTTAATGCCATCCAATTCAAGCACCGGCTCCACTATAATTTCTCCACAATCAAGAGAGAGGGCGCCGTTTAATGAAATCTCTCCACCATTACACATACAACACCCATCAACTCGTATAAATATGTCGGCGAATCAATTCGAGGCGAATGGACACCATCTTGATAATAACGAGTCAAATAAATTTAGATTTCAACCGAAAATCATCATTTTATGAAATTTCTATTATTACAATGCGCTACAATTAAACCTTAATGACAACTCTCTCGCATTTTTTTTTTCTCATTTTGTTGCCCTAGCTCCTAAGAGCATCGTTTTTTTCAAGTAAATAATAGATTTGTAAAGTGAAACCTAACCAGGAAAAACAATCCCAATTTATCTCAAATGTTTTTTGGGTTTAATGTAATTCAATTTCTTACAGGTTATTAATTTAGTAATAACTAAAAGTGACGTCATTATTGATAGACGTTGCATACCACTTGTCATTAACCCTGGTGGTATAAAAGAGGTGAAAAAGAAACTTCGTCCGTAGGAAAGCCAAAGAAGCGTTGTCGAATCTTGGGAATTGGTGCTCTCGCGCGCCACACAGGTAACTGTTCAAGGGGTGGTGGAGGGGTCCTAACTCCACTGGGGGTCGCTATCCTGATGGCCTTTTTATTGCCGGCAGCCATTTCTTTCGTGTGTGAAAGGCTTACTGGAGGATTACGCGCCAAATCCCGATCTGAAACGAGGTTCGGTCAATTGGTCTCTCCTGGGTGCCCTATCGGGGTCTTGGTACAAGTGAAAACTTCCCCTCCTAGCACTAATTAAAACGTTGACTCTACCCTCTCGGTTTATATTAGTTTGGCCAATTAAATTTCATAAAATGTTCCCCCGTGGATTTTAAATTTGACAATTTCATCCACAAATAAAATTTTCATTTTTAATTTTTTTATATTTATGAAAATCATTTAATTTCGTTTTTCAGCCGTAAAGAAGGTGAGAAAAATAAAAAAAAATCAATACTTGTTTAAATTTTCATTCCAAGAGCTGTTTTTCGCAATATGGGCGAAACAGAAAAATAATTAAAAAGGAATTTTTATAGATTTTTTTTCTTCAAGGGGTAAACTTTTCTTTTCAAGTTAGACTTGGTCCTGAAAATTTTAAAATTTCATACGGCATCAACGGAAGGGGTTAAAGTATAAATTAATCATCGTTGGTTTATTGAAGGAGTCGCTCGGTGGTGTTAATCCAACCGGAAGTATCCTTTTACAGTTTCATTTAGTGTTATAGCAGGCGTAAATGTCATTTCCGGTGTAGGAAAGGGCCCGTACGCCACACATTTACCCAATAACTATCATTAAAGGCCTTAACCCTGGCGGAAGTGCCTTTTCCTATTAACATTTCCCTATTGAATGCAGAGAAAACACTACATCCGGTAAGGCTTATGGCCCATTACTAATAAACAGTCGTGAGAATCACTGTTTAGTCATTGATAAAAACATAAGGACCTTTGTACACCCGGAAGTCGTTCGATCCCACAATCCACTGCAGTGATCCCGTCGGGTTAGGCCGCATATCATATTTAAGGTGAAATGAGCATGTTTTGAGATACGATTACCACTGTACTTAACCGGAAACGTCTTCACCTACTTGTAAAAACATAGAAGAAAAAAAAAAAAAAAAACTCCGAAATTTCCCCATCTTTATTTTCCCCACGCACATTTTAATCAGATCTTTTTTCCCACACCAAACATGATTTCGCACCGCCGTGATAACCTACAGATCGTCGAGATTTACCCAAATCCCATTAACCAGACGTTTGGCCCCGCCACTAAAAAAAACACCTTGACACAAAAAGCAGATTTAAAGAAATGTGACCGAAAAAAAAAAAATTAAAATATAAAAATAAAATTAACATTTGACATTTAACCACTATTCATAGCATCTAGGCAATATTAGGCTTAATTCAGCCAGCTACATACAATCCTAAAATGGATCTCCCGTTTTCTATTTATAACTTAACTGATTTAAGAATATTGCGCCATCTAAAAAAGGAATTTCATTCTTGCACACAACGCACACCTTCCTTGTGTGCTGCTACCATTAATTTTTCTATTGCGTTGTTATTAATATCGTTTTGGGGAAATAAATTGATTAATAAAATATAAAGGGTAAAAGAAAAAAATAATAAATGCAACGAGGAAGGAAGTTAAACATCCTACAAATCATAAATGAATCTGAAATGTTAAGTTGGGTTTAACAATTTCCCTAAAATATTATTTCACCTTTCTTTTCTCAAATCAAAAACTACCATTCGGAAATAAACATCTCCAACAAGTACATATGTACATAAATAATTAGCATATTCCAACTTGAAAAAAAAAAAAACATCTTGGTAAAATTATCCATCTTTTAAAAAAAAAAAAAAAGCCACCATCTTGGAATGAAACGTCCCACTTTAATAAAACTTGGGCCATGCAGCGATAGTCATCAGCTGTATTGATCTCTTGTTGCGTGCAATAGGAGGAACAACCCACCTTTTCCCTCATTTTGGTCCAACATATTTTGCAAAACTACTATAACCCAGATTGAAAAAAAAAATCCCAAATCAGATACAAAGAAATTTCCAAGAAAAATTTCAAATTAACTAAGCTGAAATAAAGCAACACCTTCATCTAGGCGATCGAAAGAAACAAAATGAAAATTTAACAAGAAGCGAGAGGGTGGAACTAAAAGAAGAAATGATGGACTGGGGGTGTAAAGGAATGATCAATGGCCGAGTGTATGTCGGCTGTTGGCTTTAAAGCCATAAAGAGACTTGTTGTGGCTGTTTGTGTTGTGCTGCCTTTTCAATTTTCTGCCTACTTGAGAGAGCAAAGCAGTAACCAGACACTAACATAAATTACTGCACTACTTTTCATTCTAATTCCTTTCCCGCCATTTTTTAACGGGGTAAACTATTAACTACCAGACCGAATCCAGATTACTTTTTTTTTCTTTTATGTTCCTCTCTTCCTTCCCTCTCCACCCTGTTTACGAAATAGAAAAATTATTAGGTTGTGTAATTTATATTTTTTATAATGTTGTTTCTTGTCTTGGATTTTTAATGACGTGGTAATTTGGCGAGATCTAGTTGTAAATGCAAGGTCATTACTTTGATTTACTTCTCTTTTAAAATGATCATGTTTTTTTCATGACCATCAGGAAATTTTTATCTCTCTCCTGTCATTATTTCTTGTATTATAATATTAGAATACATTTTTATTTCACCAAAAATCAAAATTTTTTTTTTTTTTTTTTTGATTCCACTTGTTGGGAAAATAGAAATCCCAAATTCCTAACTGGACTTGTCTTTTCAAGCAAACAAAATGCCAATCCTTTTAGATGTCAGAAATTGATTGCAACTCAAATGTAGCTTGCATTTTGAGAATAGTGCCAAGTCATTCCATCAAAATATCATGGAAAAGCTTTTCCATTATTCTGTCTCCATCAGATGCCAAACCAAATAGGCGGACAAAATCAAAATGTACTCGGACCACTTTCAAAATTCCATTTTTTTCCCCCCCATCTTGTACAATTCTTTTTCTCTTTCTTTATTTATCGAATTAAACTTATAACTGCACACTAGACTGACATTTTTCTTATTACATGTCTTAAACAGAAACCTAAACTTTTGTTTTTATAAAAATGGGGGAAAAAAATGTGAAACATTTCAAACTTGAAACCACCACATGTACAACATCTAAAATTAATTATTCACACTGAGTGTTTGCAAATAATTATCAAACTGAATTTTTAATGGGACCTGACTAATAACCCACGTGAAATGATTTCATAAAAGAACTATAAAACTCTAAATAGACCTTGTCAAATTTTCATTAAGACTAATTTTCTATAATAATCCATTGTATACATATCACAAAAGAAAAAAGAAAACTGTCAAACTAGAAATAATTAAAAATCATGTCACAAGATGGCAGGGACGAAAATTACATATGGTCCAGTGTTGCTCGGTTTCTTTTTTTATTACTCACGTTTTAGTGATCAATTATTCATTCCAAAAACATGTTTACAAAAATTGTCTTAACAGCTTTTAAAGCGGTGCAATTAAAAATTTAAAATCAAATAAAAAATGGAGCCATAAAATTTTGAGTCTTTTAATTTAACACCAGGTGGAATTTATCTTTTAGAAAAAGCAAATTCCATTAGACCCACCTACGGGAAATTCCAAATGGCTACTCTATGTAAGAAGTATCTGACTAGCAGCAGTGCAGCAAACTCAATATACATGGAAACAAGCTGCAAACTGCGACACACCAGTCCACAAATGAGTTTCACTAGCTCACTACAGCAGTTTGAATTATTGATTTTCATTGAAGAATCACTTGCAAAATGTCTTCCTGCTACAAATCTGCTTCCAATTCAAAATGGATTCGCAGTACATGACTAAATCTCATATTGATTAATTACTCAAAAAGACTTCTTTACCAACATTTAAAGTCCAATCCTTAAATATCTGCTTAATTAAATACAAGCAAACTGACAAATTAACTTGCTTTCATCTGTCAACCTCATTGCAACTTCTCAACGTTTTATGAGTCTTTCTTTATTTGGGGAGTAAAACAAATAAGAGAGAAAACAGAACAAAGAAAAAGCGGGGGTTGAGGGCGGGGGGGGGGGTGGGGCAATGAAAGGACAAAGTTGTTTGGTCAGCAACTGGCCAACTTTGGGGTCTGTGTTTTGTGCCAGCATTTGTTTGCCTTTAGCTTTTGCAACTGCAACACTAAACTGTTGTTGTCTCTTCTTGCTCAACTGCCAAAAAGGACAATCAAAATATCTGAAATCCATAAAGTACAATTCATGTAAGCAACTTCCTTCTTCGAAAAGAGCTTTTAATTTTTCATTAGCAATCAATCAAAAAGAGTTGATCAATAAGCACTCGCACCTTTGTGCTAATTTCTTGTTCAATTGAGCATAGTGAGAGTAACTATCATTTAGATATGAAGGACAAAACATCATAACAATCAAGCACATTTCAATAACAACTCACCCCTTTCATCACACATTTCCATGAACAAACAAATTGTCATGCCATGTCGTGAGAGTTGATCACAAATTAGTTTTTCCTGCTCAAATTATACGTTCCCAAAAAGACATATCTATATGTAGCTGTAAAATGTGTCCCTACAACTTGGTTCAGATTAAATCACAAAATGTAAGTATAAACATCAAAATTTATGTGAAGCAGTAAAAAGTTAGCTCAATTGCAGTATCAAATGAAATCAAAATCAAAGACTTTTTAAAGTTCTTCTAAGTGTTAAGTAGTCTAACCTTTCTGCACTCATTTTAAATTTTGCTTGGAATGCTTGAAATAATTATAATATTAATTTACATTTTGGTCAAACCACTGCTCTGAAGGAGGTTCCTTCTGCAAATAAATCAGCAGTGGTATGACCAAAGTGTAAATAAATACAAATACTTAATATCAAATACTGAAATTGTAATATGTTGAACCTATTTGGCTACATAACCTTTATTTCAACTTAACTTACAATTTCCAATATTTAATTTCCCTAATCTGCAAAGATTGCAAACTACGCGACGACACCAAAACTGCAATGTGGCACAAATATCCTATGCTATGCATTTAGCACAACAAAAATCAACCTGACACTATTTGTTGCATTCATAATAGCAACAATGATTTACAAGAAATGAAGAGATAGGTCTTAAGTTCAAGAAGAACCAATCACTTACACATAAAAAAGTGTATAAAATTGTAAATTTGTTTTAAAAAATCAATATTACTTTTATAAAAGAGTCCTTAGAAGAAGATATTACAGCAAACTGAAATATCTATTGGCCCAAATCTAAACTTTTCCATCCACTTCAAATCTCTTCAGAAATATAAACTATTCATTAAAGTTATGTATGCAATACCATTATCACGACAAACACAGCCCACTACTACTGCCCATGGTTTATACAGTTTCAAATACCAGTCCAGCCCCAACTTCAGATTAAATTACATTGCAAACAATTTATATCCCCCTCTAAAAAACAAACCTAGTAAATCGTTCTAAATACATAACCCAACCCCACTTTCATCACAAACTGCAATGCAAAAGATGTTTGTATAACCACACAGAAAATGTGGGACAAACCTTAAACAAACTAATAAATAAATCAAATATTTGTACTCACGTGTCCGAATTGTTCAAAGTAGTTTTTAACGTCTTCTAAAGTGGTGGGAGCAGATAGACCTCCTACAAATATCTTTTTTGTCCTGGTCACCATCTATTTAAAAAGAAGAAAAAAGAGTAAAATTAGATCAGCTTTAACTTAGAGAGGAACAAAAAAAACAAAAAAAAACAAAGACACACGTATACTACATTTTCTCTGCAGTTATATCACCAAAAACCACAAACACATGAAGGGAAAAGAGGAGAAAACAACAAGTGCACAGTTTTAAATCACAGCAAATCGTCTCTTGTTTCCTTCCAAAGCAAGAGCCAAGAAAACAAACAACAAATTTCATTCACAATCATGTATATTTTTAGTACTAAAACATTTCACTCACGCATCACAAACCACTATTTAATTCACTTTCAAACTCCCAACCTACACCATAAAAACCCAGAGAGAGAGAAAAAGAATTTTTCTACATTTGCTCTACTCATTACAAAAAGTGGTTAGATAGGGAGAAAAACATAAAAAAAATAACCACCCATAAAATTCATTTATCAAATGACATCCATTGATCCCATTGATCACATGACCAATTGCACCTGTCATTTGCACACTCATCTCCCAAAACAACTTATTACAAGACCAGAACCACAAACAAGCAAATAATGGATACTACCATCATCATCCATCTCTTCTTTCCCCCCTCAACCATTGAATTAAAAATTCCCCCTAGCAAAATTAAAAAAGCATAACAGCCTCATTGCATGAAAACTGGGTACTTATGTTGCTATAGAAACACAAATACCAAACAATACCACAACCAAGAAGAAAGTCATTTCTCATTTAACAATTTTTTTGTTTGGTTAGTTCAATTCGAGGTTGGGGATAAATTTTAAAGATTTAAAAAGAAATGGAAAAGGTGAGCAAGAAATCTCATAATCCTCTAGTGAGGCAGCAAACCATGTGTGAAAAGCCAATCAATTTCCATTGGAGGAATAAAGAAAAACAGAATTACGGTAAAAGGGGGCAAGGCACGCATACAGCAAGACACACACCTACACACACACAAAATGAAAAAGGGGGAGGAAGAGAAAAAAATTGCACTGCATTCATAGCACGTTTGGTGTGTGTGTAGTGAATGTGCTATTTTGATGATCATGGGCCAAGTTTTATTATATACATTTCCCACCCACACACCTTTCCACTATCTTCTTTTTCATTTTTCTATATATAATATAGGCCCTGCCTCGTATGAATGCACAAAACTCGTGATGCGACGCACCAAGCATTGCCTCACTTTCCATATATGGCTTAATGGTAGGATTAAATGGCCTTTAATGGCGTCTGGTGCATGTCGCAAAGTCACAATATCCAAGGTGCGCTCAAATTTCACCACTTGTTACTAGTACTTGAGAGACGTAAACAAATATGCGGGCCAATCAAAACGCGACAAACGTTTCACACTTTTATTCTTCCACTTTAAAAATTCAACATTTCAACAATAGTGCTGAACACTTAATTGAATTTCCTCCGCATCTTTACAAAGTGACATCTGTTGTCATTGTAATCAAACAGTGACTGCTTTCAATCAAACTTTTACCCGCCATTTTAACTCCACATATAGCAGCTGGGGAGTAGTTTGAGGCTGCAGGTGGCGCTGCAATGGTCAAACCGACCTCTCCCTCACGGTACTTGAGATAATTGAGGAGGGCGCCATTAGTGAGCCCTGAATGGTAGATCATTGTCTTGTGGCATTGTATAGCGTTCCACTGCATCCATGTTGAGTAAAACTACTTTCGTTTTATAAGCTGTAAACCAAATGCCAAATCATTTCAGGAAGGAAAAAAAAATAACTTTTTTTTTCCCCATTCAAAAAAGTGATGTAAATTTTTTTTTCGTTTTCCGTCACATTAAAACGAGGTGAACAATTATTTTTTAATTAAATTGCAAAGAAGTTGTTTCTTCTTTTTTTTTTTTTCTCTTTTAAATCCACCATTACTTGTCGTATTAAACAACTTTAAAAAGTTGAATGCAACTCAGTTTCCAGAACAGGCTCCATTATCCTAATACAAATATCCTATTCAAAAGTTATCCTTTAGAAAAGTTTTCCCACCGCCAAAACATTCCATATAAGCAGCTTCCTCGGTTGCTAGGAAACGAGAGAAACAACAGCTAATGTGTCATGGTGGAAGCCAAATCCTCACTCACTGCAGATTACGCACCCCCAACATAACGACTTTGACGCTTTCCACTAAGCACTACTGGCACAACTTTAATCCTGCGAATAAAATTCGCATTTTTTTAAAACCAAAGCATACTTGACAACTCCACTCGTCAATGACACGCATTCAATTAAGTATCAAGTTTTTCATCTTGTTGGGGAAAAAATAAATTCTTCCTCTTTAGAGAATTTTTATTAAATTTTTATTGGTTGTGGAACTTTCCTTAACGTCAATATAATAATTGGAAACTTAGTCGTAGTTCAAATAGTAACAACAGGCAGTGCATTGTGGGCAACTTTAACCACTTGAAACAAAAGAACTTCCAAACCCGGCATAAAAATTTAACAAAGCTAACAATGTAACAACGTCATATCTCGGATTTGACGTCACACAACATGGCGTCTAAACCAATTCGCGTCAGTAAGCTTATTTACAACAGCCGTTACAACTTACATGTAAGTAGATTTCATACATTATACACAACACTACAATAAATTCCTTGAAAGTTCAAAATGTAAATCAAACAAAAATTTGGTAGTATAAAAAAAACTTAAGACTATAATTCAACAAACTCGTTCATCCAAACTTTTTGAAACATAAAGGTCAAAATTCATATGCAAACAGATCTAAATTATTCAATGTTAAAAGTCCTTCAAAATTCGAGATTAAATCCCTTGTTCACATAACTAGCAAACAAAACCCGAAGCAAAATTCCAATAACAAAAAGGCTTGTCTTTATATAACTAATACTGCAACAGAAACTCCAATAACAGAAAACGATATAGAACGTAACGAGCAAAAAGACATCAGTGATGGATTACAACAAGCTGCAGACATTAACTAAACTCCTACAAAAATTTTAGAGCTTCAATTCTACGATTTTAATTAAAATATTTCAAAAATACAAAACTACCAAAATGAAATTTTAACTTTCCAAAGTGTTAATTCCTAGTATTAATTAATTAAAAAGGATTAAAAAATCAAAATATTTAAATCTTTCAACTTACATTAAAACCTTATCAACATATTTAACATCCTAAATATTAAAAATCCACTTCTTAATTGCACCATTCTAATGTAAATACAATTTGAAATTCCCAATCTCAACCAACCTGAATCTCTTCCTTATTCCGCATACCCTCAAAATACCACAACTAAACATTAATATAATTATTCCAACATTGCCACATCTTACATTAACTTTTTACACGGTCAATTACACAACAAACAACCGGTCTTTATCAACTCAACTTTTTCCACAACAGAAAACAAACTCTTACACTTCCATATTTCTACATAAATTATTCAACCAATCCCAAAAAGCCAAAAAAAAAAACCCCCAACCCGCCATCTCCTATCATTTTCTTTTTCATTGCCACAACTCACGAAAACCTAGTTTTTTTTGTTTTTTTTTTTCGCTAATTGTGTTGCTAAGTGTCTGTACAACTCGTTACATTTTTTTATATACACAAAAACAATTTCCGAGAAAACACTTGGAAAAAAGTGAAGTTAAAATATTTATATATGATAAATTGATAAAAAATGAATTTTCATTTTTTTAAAGGAATAACCCACCAACAAGAACCTTATCAGCAGCTCGCAGCGTTTGCTGCGGTGTTATTCGATGACGGGCAAATTATTGAACCCCGAATTTTCTTTAGCAAGTGCACTTAAAAGCGGCTCATTTACCCGTCTCGGACTAAATCTGTTTCAAATTAGCAAAATTAACTTTCAAATTTTACACTTTCTCGCACTCACACGTCTCGCTTATTTAAGTCAACATTCAATTTTTCAATCAAATCAATCGTTTCCTCTGCTGATTTGAGTGTAATCAAGTTTTGGTAGTAAAGGAGGGAAAATCGTGTGGAGGAAAGAAAGTAAGGGGTTTGGTTTAGACATAAACAAGAGAAATTTTTTTTTTCGCAATATAAGATCTTATCTTGTATTCAATCGATAAACCTACAGTTGTAAATTTTTATGAACACGAGATGATCACAAATGTAAGTCTGGAATGTAGGTCGATTTAGCTGAGGATTTTTATTTCATTCTTATTGTAATTTAAATGTGGATGGTTGGAAATCTAGTTATCAGAGATAAGGAATGTTGGAGCTATTTTTAACTGTAATAGTTAACTTGATTTTAATATTAAATTTTCTCCCAAAAATGTTATATGAAAAAAAATGTACTGCATCTTGCTGTCTCACAAACGCTATCAAATAATTAATTGTTGCTACCAGGTGTCAAAAATGAATTTTTGGGTAATTAGAACTGCTGACTTCCTGTCTTCCATTTTCGACACTGGGTCTTGTTGCACTATAGCAATTACATCGTTTTTTTTTTTTTTTAAATTGCAATTAACAAAACATCTCAGCTTACATTGTGTAATTAAATCTAATGTTTCGTCAAAGCGAATATTTCTATTCTAGTTGCTATTTATTGATTCTTCTTTTGTCGATAGGACTACCCCTTTAAAGTTCTTCTTCCTTTGCGTCTGTATTCTACCTCTTTCACTACGCCATGTCCGTAAGTTTTATTGAGATGCAAGTTTAAAATCAGAGCACAAACCGAAACTAATATAATCCCTTAACAAACATTATGATTTTACAAGAATAGTGAGCTTGCGCAAACCTTGTCTTATGCTTACATTTACCAGTGGCATCAATTGTAAGCATAAATCGACGTTTATAACAAAACAAAACAAAGGTGCGTTCCTCGAAGACTTTTCTAGGCATATATAAAATCTTACTCTCTATCTTAGAAACAAATGTCAAATAAGTTTTCTAAAAAGTAAGTTAATACCTCATAATAAAAAAAATCCTGTAACATTCTCAAAGATTCTGACAGATTTTTTTAAAAAAATTTATTTTCTATTGATTTTTCTTTTATTAGAAAATAATTTTCATCCTTCACAGGGAAAAAAAATTCCAAAATTCTTTTCAGCATTGAATCGTTAGCTGTGTAATTTCCCGTAATGCTACCCTCTACGAATGCAGTGCGCATGTTCGAACCAACATGACACAAATTGACTATCTTAAAAAAAAAAAAAGTAAAAAAATCCCTTCGTACATCTTTGCGCCACCAGATGGATTTTTTCATGTCAGAATTAAAAGAAAAATGTAAAAAAAAAAAATAAAAAAAAAAGCGAATGTATCAGCCTTGCATCAAACAAGCTGATATGAAAACGACCTTCGCCAACCATTAATTCAGATTTCCCCTTCACTGCCTCTTTTCAAGCTTCAAGTTTTCTCACAGAAAACGCAGCCGAAAACTTCTGCCAACTAGATAACATAATCTACAGCCTCTGTTCGAGTTCGTTTGCTTCTCGTTTCTCGTCCACTGATTCCTCGACTCGCCAAAGCGCGTCGCTTTTTTTCGCCAGTTGCAACACGACGAGCTTCCTCTTTGCTTCAATTCCCTGTTGAACGGAAAGGAGAAAGAGGCAGCTGAACAACTCACGGCTCAAGCCACCTGCCATATGAACTCTCTCGCCTCAATACCACCAGATGGCGGCCTTCGTCTTTCTCTACACAATTCCCTAAGCCTTCATGTTTTTTTTTCCTCTTCCTCTTTAACTGTTTCTTCTTTTCTCTTTGTTCCTTGATTTTTTTTCTTCTCCCTCTCGTTCCCAACTCAACTCTTGTCTCTTCTCTTCTACAACTATTGGCAAATTTTCTAAAAGTTGATGGCACAGAATGCACACAAAATTTTTTTCCCCTCACAACTAAAGTGAATTCTCAGTTTTGTCCTCATTCCAAGAAATTGAAGAAAACATTTTGATATTATAATAAATTCTTAAATTGATAGTTTAAAATATTTAGAAAGTTTTTAAATGGAGTTCTTATGCATGTTAAAGGCACACCCTCAACCGGAAGAGCCTTCTTCTTTTCCGTAAGTTTTGGGAACTTATTAAAGGGGCAATCAACCGTTTTTAACTTTCGTGACCTTCCAAGGTCAAGAAAGTTTATAAAATCGGTCCGCGCCGAGGAGCTCGCGTATTAGTC
>JAQGAS010001414.1:0-19769 GCA_034686365.1 Pachymerium ferrugineum | reverse complement strand
GACAATTATTTACACATGTTGCCTAGCAACCCATACCCATACTCCCTTGCGCGATGACGCGGTGCAAAAGCTCTATTCCCGACAAGCAGTGGCCCTTTCCTAAGGGCGCTAATTTAGGTAAGTAACGTATAGTGGTGTAGTGTACCGAAAAAGGAAATAGCCTCAAAGTAAGAAAAATGACTGCGCATGCGATTGGATTTTCGGGTGTGACCTGTTCGCTTGACCTTTATTATTTGATATTTGATGGCAAAATTACCCACGAAAATCATTTGATTTTCGTGGGTACGGTAGTAGCAGAAAAAATTTACCGAACAGGCCGAACGGGATTGTCCAAACCCTAATATCCATCCCGTGGCCGAACAACGAAAGTTCACCTAACCTTAACCTAACTTAAGATTATTTTAGGTTAGGTTAGGATAGGTGAGTTAGTTCACTGTACCAGAAGTAAATATTTATTTACTTCTGATATTAGCGTTTGGACAAACCTGCCGTTCATTCCAATTGGCCAGTTTGGAATGATAAAGGTAACTAGATAAAAGTATATAGTCATTTGTTAGCAACTGAAGTAGAGTCCTGTTTGCCGGGTAGTACAGGCGCACACTGTCCTTTGTCTTTCTGAAGTATCACTCGATGTTCTCACTTTCTTATCGGGTTGGCTTCGACATCGCTTCTACTTCCCGCACTTATGTCCATGGGTGACAAAATCGTGAAAATATCGATGACGAGTATTGCAACAGAAGTAGCTTCCGATCATGATCCGTTTCAAAACATCGTGGACAAGAAAAGGCCACAAGTTTAAGTACGAAAACGGGGGTTTCGGTGACTGCTCCACCTGTCAGTGGTGTCGCTATAGGTGCGAAATTGTCAGTTTCGACAGAGGACAAAAAAAGAGATTTTTAAGGAGACACAGACAACTCTAGTTATAGATGAAGTCAAGTTGAATCGTTTAAGATTATCACGGAGTGCTGAATCATCTTTGCACCCAGAATTCGTAAGACATATGAAAGAAATTATGGATTACCGCACATCCGAACGCACGGCCAAAATTATGGTCATTCCACCTAGCTTTTTATGGTCGTTAGGTAATTGTTTTTTTAAGATACATGTACTAACACCTCCAGCACTTTGTCCAATAGAGTAACTATGAGGATCCCCATCAAAAATTGTAAATTTACTTCAGAAAGAATAAATTAAAACTTACCACTCGACCATTCATCTTTGCAGACTGTAAGTTGTTCTTTGTTGATCAAACAAAGCACAAAACATTGGAAACGGGAGAAATGTAATAATAATTGCAAACACTGTTTTTACATCCTCGATGAACTTCGGATCATATTTGTCGTCCGCATGATTTAACCAACGTTCTGTCTTCATCTCAAGAGCGTGCTGAATATAAAAATATCAATATCACATTTTAAAGTCAAGCAAATTATTAAAAGTTTTCAAAAATAAAAATAAAATTAAAATTAAACCTACACCGCATGACTCATTCCCTATAAGATGACAAATACTGCCCATTATTTTAAGAAAAGAATAAGGCTTAACGTTGCCAGCAGCTTCCTGGGCCATACGCGAAAAATACAAACAAATGTAAATTAGAATAGTTGTAGTGGAACAGCTGATGGTCTTGCTGTATGCCTACAAAAATATTTTTTTTTAAAAATGAGGCTTTAAACATTAAGATTTTTTTTGCACTCTACCTCTGAAGCATCCAACTCTTTTCTCAGTATTCGAAATTTTGTTGTTATGTAACAAAATGTTATCACTATGGGAATGAATAGAAAAGTCACCTAGTGTGAGAATTTATAACTGTACACAACTTACAACCAAAAGTAGAGCAGGAAAGCCAAACGTCAAGGGGTAACACTGAACTTATACGAGCCAGGATACCACAGCTGGAAACGTTTCTTTGTTTTAATATATTTAGTTAAGTAAGAAAACGTGAATCATTAACCTCAAAAAATTGGTGATAAAAATTATAGCACCCACGTTAATATAGAAATGAAAATATGAAAAAAATTTATCCCAGTTTTTCTTTCCTTTAACAAATTGGTCACTACCAAATGATGGAATGCATAGTTTAATACTTCCTGCACGAGTTGCTGTTATATTTATTTATGATTTTCGCGGTCCGTCACATTAAGGAACGACTACAACTTTTAATGTAAATTAGAACGGTTAGTGAGGCCCCTCTTGTAGAGTATTGGTGTAATCGAAGTCACCTAAAAACATATTTACAAACAATAATTTTAGGTTAAAACATTAGAATTTTTTATACTGTACCTCTGAAGCATCCAATCTCAGTATTCGAAATGTTATTGTTACAAAAAGTTATCACTAGGGGAATGAATAGAAGGTCACCTAGTGTAGAAATTTATAATTACATTTTTCACTTTATTTTTCCTATTTGTCTCAACTGGAATTCATTGGGCCGAACATCCCGTTCGGCCTGTTCGGCGTTTTATCTAGTGCTAACTAAATCAGTTTTCAAGGCTGTTGTTGTTACTGCGCATGCGCAACGAGGAAGAAATTGTTATATGACAAATAACCGATTTCAATTGAAAAACAAGCAGTTTCATTCATATAAAATATGTAAATTAGTATTAGTCCTAATTTTATTTCATTTGTATACGAACTGTTGACTTATATTTATACGAATTCTAATTAAACATAGTTTAATAATTACAATTCATCTTTAGTATTTTTCAATGCTAGAGGAATTGTTTTCAACCAAAACTCAATTCTTGGATCCTCGTTTGGATTGTATTTATTTACAAAAGGATGTTCATCAATATGATAAACTTGAATATTTCCCTGACTTGATTTCGGCCATTTCACGTCAACATCGTGAGTAGCATCACTGCAATAAAAAATGAACAACTCGCACAGTAATCAATGACATTATACACTCAAAACGTACCCATGTTTGGCAAAATTTGTAAGTAAATGAACAAACGTTTGTGCCATCTGCTTCACTCTTTCGTTTTTCATTAACGGTCCAAATATCAAACCATCAAACATCATCCACAATTCATCTCCATGAGCTACACCCAAATAATCTTTAATTCCCAGCAAACTCAAAAAGCTGTAATTCGCTTGAAATTCATAAATGTACGAGTAAGTTTCTATATTTGCTTCGGTTAAATGACGAACAGTCTCATAATGAGGAATATCAAACATGTGATCACTTAAAAACTGAATATTAAAAAAACATTGAAATAAAAACTTTTGAAATAATAGAAAAACTATCTTACGTTAGATATGGCCAAAACTTCCGATAACTGATCACTTTTGTCTATAGTTTTTAAATATTCCTGTTCGATCAACTCGATAACAGCAGGGATATCTTTCTCTGTATTCACCGATCCTCTAATAATTTGTTTAAGTACATCGTCTGGACACTTCTTGTAAATATTCGGGTTTACAACTACAACACAAATTTATTATCTAAGCTATGGGCATACTAGCAACTCCGCACGGTTCTGAAGGTAAACCGTTCAGTTATGAAGGCAGAATGACGTAACGTTTCAGGTTAAACTTAAGGAACCCTAGAAGGGACATTTCACTTTTCTCGATTTTACAAATGCGTAATTACGGATTCAAACGCGTAATCACAAGAATATACTCGTAATTAAGCTAATCTGAAACTTCAATATTCTTAAAAACTGAACTGGAAATACACCGGAAGTACTTTATTATATTGTATCCTCGCAGGGGTACCATAGTTCAATTTTGAAAAGACAAAACAACTCACAAACACTAGACAACTTAAGGAACTTTAGAAGGGACATTTCGCTTATTTTGATTTTACTAATTCGAAATTACGGCATAATCACGAAATTATACTCGTAATTGTGCTAAACAACATTTTAGGTTGAACCTAAACTTCATCTATCCTTAAAAACTGAACACGAAGTATACCGGAAGTACTATGTAGGGTACTCCTACCCTACAATTTAAAGTTCCCACTCACTTGCGTATATGCCTACTCCTTCATCCTTAACTATTCCGGTCAAAACCGGAATTTTATTATGGATTAACCCTTTTTCAAAAGCTGTTTTAGGCTTCATGGGAATAAAATGCCCGTCCACTGCAGGAGGAAAATTAATTTTTGCAAAACCCTAAATTGGATACACATAAGACAGAATCCGGAATAAATAATACATGACTTACACCCACTGGTTGCAAAGTCTGTAGAATTTCTTTAGCTGGCAACTTCTTAAGACATTCTACAAGTGCAGTGGATTCTTCAGGACATTTGAATATCTTTGCCACTACTTTTGCTTGCATTTCAGGTTTTTCTGCAATGCCCCAAGAAGCAATTGGCCCACTGAGGGATATTGCCCTTTGAAACAAACCTATTGAAAACAAATTTTTAAAAAACAAAAGTAATTTTTGATATGTAAAATTATTTACCCTCGGAAAGTGGTGACATGACATGATACATAGTGCTAACACCTCCAGCACTTTGTCCAAATGGGGTAACTCTTTCAGGATCCCCACCAAAAGCGTGAATATTATGCTTGACCCATTTCAATACCTCCAATTGGTCTAATAAACCGTAATTTCCTTTTACTACATCATCACCTGTACTCAAAAATCCGAACACGTCCAAACGGTAATTAAAAGATACGATGACAACGTCTTGCGATACAAATCTGCTAGGGCCATACATCCAACTACTTGCATGACCAAATGTAAATCCACCACCATGAATCCATACCATCACTGGATATTTCTTTGGCGTTACATACTAGAAACCACGTGAAACTTATAAATTAAACACTATAAAAAAAAAAAGAACTTACTTGTGGAGTGTAAACATTAAGTACAAGACAATCTTCAGACCCAATTATAGACTTAGTCATTAAAATATCGAATTGTGTACACACTTGTCCATCTTTAGTTGCGTCTAAAACCCCGTTTTCTATCCAAGATTTTTTTGGAACAGGGGGCTAAAACGGCAAAACAATAAAATCGACAAGAAATCGAATAAACTCAATAAAAAAAAAATCGATAAGAAATCGAAAAAAAATCGATAAAAATTCAAATTAAAAATCGATATGAAATCAAAAATCGATAAGAAATCGAATTAAAAAAAAAAAAAAAAAAAAAAAAAAAATCGATTTTTAATTTTTTTTGTATTCGATTCTTTATGTCCGATTTGGATGATATATGTCAGCAATAAAAATTTGAGGTTGAGAGATCTGATTATAAGTGGGTGCGGTACTGACCTTGAACCGAAAATCACCAGTTGGAGGTTCGGCGTAGGGGATCCCTAGGAATGCGAAATATTCATTTCCATCATCAAACTTCGATGTCGTGCCGCGAATATCTCCGTTCTTTAAATGTACGACGGGTTCAGCACCTACAAGTGAGAAAAGAACACCCACCAACAACAATGGCGACATCATGTTAACGGATTTCAAAATACTTTCCTGCATGAATACCTTGGAGATAATATCTTTGTCCCGCTGATAACGTAATCTACAACTTTTTTTTTCCTCCAAGAAACAACAGAAAAATTACACAATTGTGTAATCTAATTTTATTTAATTTATCAGTTTTAAAATCATACTCTATCATCATAATTCATTTTTTTCTTGTGGGATGTTATTAATTAACTGAGGTATAGTTTTTAACCACAATTCAGTTCTGGGGTGATCATCGGGGTTGTAATTATTTACACTATTCACTTCATCTATATGGTAAACACGTATATCTCCTGGAAGTGACTGTGGCCATTTAACTTCAAAATCCTGAGTTGCATCCCTTTAATTAAATAAACTTTTAAAGTGAATTTCTTAAAATTTACAATTATTATCTCACCCGCTTTTCACAAAATTAGAGTAAAGATGAACGAGTCTTTTGGCCATTTGTTTAATTCGCTCATTTCTCATAAAAGAATTAAAAACAGCACCGTCAAATAACATCCAAAGGTCATCTCCGTGAGCAACACCGAGATAGTCTTTTATGCCCAATAAACTTAAATAGCTGTAATTGGCTGCGAAATCAAAGGAGTAAGTGTAAGTTTCCAATCCGGCATTGGCTAATCTTTTGACCGTCTCAAAGTGGCAGACATCAACGATTGCGTCACCTAGAAACTAATGAATATAAAATTATTTACTCAATCAGAAAATATAAAAATCTCTTTAATACTTTGGACATTGCCGTAACTCTCGATAGTGGATCACCAGAACTGCCGACATTTTGTAAATATTTCTCTTTGACTAATTCTGCAATACTAGGAATATCTCTATCATCATTTAAGGCTCCTCTAATAAACCGTTTAAACATATCATCCGAGCATGTTTTGTATTTAGGATTAGCCACTGTAAATAGAAAATAAATTTTTTTTTTTTATAGATAAATAAAACATTTATCAGAAATTACATCCATAAACGCCTATTCCTTCATTCTTAACTATCCCTGTTATAATAGGAACTTTATTCAAAATATCTCCATTTTGGAAAGCATCTTTGGGATTACGTGATAGAAAACTCCCATCCGCCACTGGGGGAAATGGTATCATAACTTGCAACTAATTTGTCAGATTAAAATAAAAAAATATTTTTACAAATTCACACATAAATTTGATAAATAAATATCTAATTACCGAAAATGGCTGAGTAGCTTTTAATAAATCTTTAGCAGGAACTTTTCTCAGACAATTCACAAGTTCGTAATGATTTTCTGGACAGTTTAACGCCTTCCCTAATTTTTTAGCCCAATGTTGGGGTTTGCTAGTAAAAGACCAAGGACATAAAATAGGTCCACTAAGTGCTATTGATCTTTGGAACAACCCTGAAAATTGTAATAACGTTAAGGATAAGGGAAAAAGAATTTTTTAAAAAAAATTTGTTATACCTCGTGAAAGGGGTGACATTAAATGATATAAAGTGCTTGTACTTCCCGCACTATGTCCAACTAATGTAACTTGATTAGAGTCTCCTCCAAATGCACCGATATTTTCTTTAACCCATTTAAGAGCTTCCACTTGATCTAAAAAACCGTAATTTCCAGGTGATGCATCATCATTAGTACTCAGAAAGCCGAGTGCATCTAAACGGTAACTCAAAGAAACGACAACAATTTCTTCAGTGATAAATTTTCCTGGTCCGTACATCCAGCTGCTGCTTTCACCAAAACGAAATGCCCCTCCATGTATGAAAACCATAACAGGATATTTACTCGATGATACATACTGGAAAATAAAATATAAAGTGACGTATTAAAGGGACACTCAACCCCTGAGACAAGTTGGGTTTAAATAAAAGATTGCAATCGTTTAATTACGTATGCAATACTTAAATTTCTTAATTTTAAACCGTAATTTAGTTTAAAATGAAAATATTCTATCACGTGATCTAAACCAACCAATGGGATCAATCTTTGTGGACTGGCTGGTCCACAACAATTGATGCCATTGGTTGGTTTTCATCACGTGATGGAATGTTTTCATTTTAAACTAAATTACGGTTCAAAATTAAGAAATTTAAGTATTGCATACATGTTTAGACCATTTCTATCTTTTATTTAAACCCAACTTGTCTTAGGGGTTGACTGTCCCTTTAAAATCGATAAAGAAAATTACTTGTGGTGTGTAAACGTTGATAAATAAACAATCTTCAGAGCCAGTAACTGATTTTGAAATGAAATTTATTTGGATGCAAACTGCCCCGTCTTTTCTGGCATCGAAAATGCCCTTATCACTCCAAGGTCTCTTTGGAATTGGTGCCTGTTGAAATAAAAGTAGAAAAGTGTGGAGAATTAAATTCGGGATATTTCATGATATTGGAATTCAACCCAAATTAAAATATTTTTTTGAAAGGAAAAAAAAAAATTTTCTGACCTTGAATCGTAACTCCCCAACTGGTGGTTCTGCATAAGGAATTCCTAAGAAGGCATAATATTCTTTTCCTTCTATCGATTTTAAGGTGGTTCCACGAACTTCTCCGTTAACTAGATGAACAATAATTTCATTACTACAATTATTTGTGAGAGAGAAAGTAGATTTAAAAGTTGTAAGTAGAAATAGCCAAGAAATCCAAATATTCATAGTGAAAACTCCTTTTTCATTCAATGATGGAATTAGTTGTATGAACAGGATTTGTTTTGTTTTGTAATCGTCTGAACCTGTTCAATGTCTATGAACTATGGAATTCGAATTTTAAAATTTGATACACAGACTGCAAGGATAAAAAAATTTAATACAATATAAAATTACTTGTAATCTATATAAAAATTATAAGCATATTAAAAATTGAACACAAAAAAAGGAGTTTTCACTACGAATTTTTTAATTTCTCTTGGCTATTTCTACTCACAACTTTTAAATTTACTTTCTATCGCACATTATTGTAGTAATGAAATTATTGTTTACCTTGATAATGGAACCATGTAAAAATCAAAATAATATTATGCATTCCTTATGCAGAAGTACCAGTTAGGGAATTACGATTAAAGGTGAGAAAACATTTTTTTTTTACAGTAACAATACAAAAACAACAACAATAAGCAGGTGACTATTGTTTGGGGAATTGTTGTCCTCAAACTTTACTACCCCACAATGGCGTAACCATTGGCCAGCGCCAAAAATGACCACCCTAATGGATTCAGGACCCTTGGGTGTGAAAATGAAGGGGGTGCGTGGAGGGGGTACGTAAAGTGCATTTGGGGGAATCGTTAGGCTTAAAGTCTAAAATGGAAGAATTCTTTTCTTAAAAACATTGTTACTTTGTTAATTCTTTCCTCTGCTACTAGTTGGCACTACTGTGTTCTGATTGTTTTACACGTGCCAAAACCAGAGGTTTGTTGGATACTCAATTCTTGAATAAAGTTAGTCTAGCTGTTAACTCTCGTCCTAATCGGACTTCTTCTTAAGAGATTAAGACAGAGTTGTAAGTTGATTTAAAGTATGGTTAACAAATTAAAAATTAAGGTGTTTAATTTTAGATAGTGATAACGACACGAGAAGTTTTTGCGATTTCGCTGATAAAACTGATGTTCGCTGTTGTTCAGAACTTCCAGATTTACATGCACTCAGATATACAGCTGAGGGATATTAATATGACTTTAACAGTCAAAGCAAAAATCCAATGACGATACATTTGCCTCCACCGCCGCGACTTTGGGTAAACTTTGGGTAAACATTGTACCTTCTAAACATTTTCTAAAGATTGTACCTTTTAAACTTTTTCTAAAAGAATTGGACCTTTTAAACTTTTTCTAAAAGAATTGTACCTTTTAAACTTTTTCTAAAAGAATTGTACCTTTTAAACTTTTTCTAAAAGAATTGGACCTTCTAAACATTTTCTAAAGATTGTACCTTCTAAACATTTTCAAAACATTGGACCTTCTAAACATTATATAAAGTGCTTGTACTTCCCGCACTATGTCCAACTAGAGTAATTTGTCTCCTCCAAACACGCACCGATTTTTTAATTAACCCATTTAAAAGCTTTTACTTGATCTAAAAAAACCTTAATTTCCAGGTGACGCATCAACATTAGTACTCAGAAAACCGAATGCATCTAAACGGTAACTCAAAGAAACGACAATTTCTTCAAAACGAAATGCCCCTCTATGTATGAAAACCATAACGGGATATTTACTTGATGACACATACTGGAAAATAAAATACGGTTTTATAAAGTGACAAATTAAAATCAAGATAAAGGAAATTACTTGCGGTGTATAAACATTGATAAATAAACAATCTTCAGAGGCAGTAATTGATTTTAAATGAAATTTATTTCGATGCAAAATTTTTTCTGGCATCGAAAATGCCCTTATCACTCCAAGGTCTCTTTGGAATTGGTGCCTATTGAAATAAAAATAGAATAGTGTAGAGAATTAAATTCGGGACATTACATGATCTTGGAATTCAGCTCAAATGAAATATACTTTTGAATAACATTATTTTTTCACCTTGAATCACAATTCCCTAACTGGTGCTTCTGCATAAAGAATTTCTAAGACTGCATTCAATTTTAACATGGTTCCACGAACTGCTCCATTATCTAGATGAACAATAATTTCATTATTACAATTATTTGTGAGAAAGTAGAAATAACCAAACAAATCAAAAAATTCATAGTGAAAACGTATTCCTGACTCAATGACGAAATTAGTTGAATGGACAGGATTGTTTTGTAATCGTCTAAACCTGTTCAATGTCTATGAACTATAGAATTCGTATTTTGAAATTTGATAGACACACTTCAAGGAAAAAAAAAAATTAATACACTATAACTTGAAATCTATAAAACGTGCTTTTATTTGAAAGAGTTTTATTCCTCAAATTTCAGTGTACAAACTAAATTGATATTCTAACACAAGTGATTTCTATTATTGCAAATATAAATTGTACATTTGACTGCATTTAAATAGACAAACTAGTCCCAAACTTTTAACTGTACATTTTCACTAAAAATTTTTTTTTCAAATTTAGTGTTTTCCATTCATATATAACGTGAATTATAACCCCCTTTCCACCCCCCCAAGTAAAACATCACAAAAATTTCACGTCGGTTATGGAGATTTATAAAAAAATTAAACAAAATCTTGCGTAGTTCTTATTGACGCTTCTTTTGCTTTTCCTCCTTTTGTGAGAGAAGAACGAGTAAATATCGAAATACGTTGATGAAATCAAGAAACAAGCCCACGGCATGCCTAAATATAAATTTTCGTTTAACAATTTTTTTTTCGAATAGAATAAAATGGACGTACCAAATGAAATCTTTATCACCCATACGCCGTTTTGCAATAATCAGTTGGGTGTCGTACAAAATGAATCCACACATTACGGCCAATCCCAGATACAAATTCACCTAGAATAAATATTTTTAAGTTATATTAATGTTCTTTACCCCCTTTTTAATTTTACTACTTACTTCAAACAGTAGTTTCGAGCCAAAAAATAAATTGAAGAATCCAAGAATGGAGACGATACTCAATCCAGAGAGCAAGATACCTATATAGATTAATAAATAAAAAAAATTTAACCGAGTATCGGAAGCGAAATTGGTTAGGACAAATCGTTTTGAAACCCCCCATGAACCTTTTTAAAATCTCAACTCGCAACCAAAATGAGCGAATTTAAATTCTTACATCATAAAATCTCACATCTGTAATGATACGTAAACAACTGCCACACTTATTCGTTATTTTGTAAATACAAATGGCGTTGCAGTTAACCTAGATGACCTAGTGAGCGATTTAATTTCTTACATCATAAAATCTCACATTTGTACTACTATGTAACCAACTGCCATACTCATTCGTTATTCTGTTAAATGCAAATGGCGTCGTGGTTAACACGAAATTACAATACCGAGATTTCATTACGTAATTATTATATTCTCGAATTAGATGCGGATTCTGAATGACGTGATAAAACTGAAAAATGAACTCTCCAAATTTATTAAATAAAGATTTGCCCGTTTTGCCGATTTTCAGAGATATACAGAGGGCGAAATGAGGGTTATTTCGATCGCTCGTTCAGCTCCCAATACTTACTCCATCTCCTGAGTGACTTACTTTAATAAATCAGTTATTTCATTACGAATTGCTTACCTCCCAAGTATAGAAACTGCCTTTGGTTGCTGAATAGAGCACTGAATGTAAAACAGATAAAAATAACAGCTGTCCCCAAAAATGCGGTAGGGATAATGGATGGATTCAGTCGAATTGCATAATCCAAAATCGGGCCTAGATTAAGACCTAGTAAATAAAAAAATTAATAAATAAAAATCGACTTATGTAGTAACATCTTATTAATTTATAATCCTTTAATTCATTACCTGAAACGAAAGCAAATGATAGCAGATAAAACAATCTCAATCTTTGGTTTTTCCCGTTATCTGGTGTTGCTGTTAGCATTATTAAAAGGCCGATCGCGACTAAACCCATCAGGAAACTTCCCTGTTGAAATCAATGGGATATGTTATCATAAATGAAATACCGGAAAATCTTGTAGTACTTACGCTTAAAAATGTTGTGAATAAGTGAACATATCCACCAGCTGCTGAAGCCAGCAAGCTGAGAGCCAAACTGGCGTACACATTTTGCAAATGAAGTCGAATTGGTGGCTCCCTGTAAAATTGGAAGTGAAAATTAGAATATTCACCTTTAATAATATTTTGTTTTAAAGAGAATCTAGTTCTTCTTTGGAAAATTAGAATGGGTTATTGAATTAATAAAGGTATTTTGGATGATTTAGCACGAATGACAAGCATTTTTTAAATCGGATTTCATCATTCTTTGAATCGTAGAAGTCGAACGCCACGTAATGTTTACCCCAAATTCGTTCGGTGATGAGTCCATTCAAATTGTTTGTCAATATATTAACTTCACTTTAAAGAATTTTTAAACGATTCTCAGTGAGTTGTCCAGGAGTTTAACTAAATTTTATACTCACAATTTCTCGCCCAAGGACTGGAAAAACGAATCCATACCAACGTTCGCCATGTCAGAACTTTCTGGTCGGTTTTCGAGGCTGTTGTTGTACTGCGCAACGAGGAACGAATTGTCACGTGACTATTACAACCAATAGGATTAATTTATGGCAATATTATTGTTTGATAATAATATTTTTAATTTCCCATTTACAACTAACAATGAACATTGCATTATTTGAAAATTAAAACTTTGATATTTATTTTAAAATTAATTGGTTTTGCAACAAAACAAATTTTATGCTAGAACCAATCAGAAACCGAATAGTGGAGGCGGGAAAGAACAATCTGTTTTGGCGGGAGAGTGTGGTTGTCAGCTGACAAGTGGTGCATGTCCTTGTGCGAGAGAAAATTTGACGAAGAAAAGCCGTCGGTTTGAGTTCTTAACATGGAAACGCCTAGACGAATGTCGCGAAGATTGATGAGTAAAGCGAATGAACTCGACAGCCCTTTTTCGGATGAACTTTACCCATTTAAAACACCGAAAAAGCCGATTCCCAGTGCAGGTAAACGCCAAATTCCCGCGTCATGACTACCCGCGGTGCCTATTCTCCTATTCTAAATTTTTATTGCGGAGAAAATAGAAAAGTCTCTTTTATTTTTCACATAATGTTAGTAGTATAGATAAAAAAAATTTAATTCTATTTCAGTTAAAAATGAAAACGCTTGTTCCCCACCGAAAAGAAAGCGCTATAACACACGGCTTCGGGGGCTGAGAACTCCAAAAACTCCATTAGAAGGTAAATTTTGCCCATCTACTTACCACGTCTCAATAACGACAGATTAAATATCCGTAATTTGTTACAGAAGGTCCAATAGAATTTCCACCGCTCGATTCACCCAGGAAAACACCGAATAAAAATATTGTGCTATCACCAATAAAAACTCCCTTGTCGCCGTCAAAAACTTCGGATGTAAATATTTTAAGGGCCCCGCGTAGCAGAAAATCTCTTTTTAAAGAAGATAAAGGTAAGGCAAACGATTTCTAGTCACATTACGGAAATATTTATTTTATTTTCTATTTATAGTTAATGAATGCCAGAAAATTGTCGATGCGCCGAAAAAGCCGATTCCCAGTGCAGGTAAACTCCAAATTCCCGAGTCATGACTTCCCGCGGTGCTTATTCTCCTATTCTAAATATTTATGGGCGCAGAAAATAGAAAAGTCTCTCTTATTTTGCACACAAAAGTCATGTTAATAGTATAACACGAGAGATAAAAAAAATTTAATTCTATTCCAGTTAAAAATGAAAAGGCTTGTTCGCCACCGAAAAGAAAGTGCTATCACACACGGCGTCGCGAAGGGCTGAGAACTCCAAAAACTCCATTAGAAGGTAAATTTTGCCCATCTACTTACCACGTCTCGATAACGACAGATTAATAATATCCGTAATTTGTTTCAGGAGGTCCAATAAAATTTCCACAGCTCGATTCACCCAAGAAAACTCCGAATAAAAATATTGTGCTATCACCGGTAAAAACTCCCTTGTCGCCGTCAAAAACGTCGGATGTAAACATTTTAAGGGCCCCGACTGTCAGAAAATCTCTTTTTAAAGAAGATAAAGGTAAGGCAAACGATTTCTATTCACATTACGGAAATATTTATTTTATTTTCTATTTATAGTTAATGAATGCCAGAAAATTGTCGATGCGCTACACGAATCTTCAATGACGAGACCAGTGGGTCGAGATGATGAATTGGATTGTATACACGACTTCATATCTCATCATGTGAAAAATCATTTACCTGGTGGTTTGTATATAACTGGACCACCCGGTACTGGGAAAACTGCTTGCGTGTTATACGCGTTACAAATTTACTCGGTAGAAAATATAAAAAATTAAAAAAAATTTTTTTGTAACTTAAAATTTTTATTTTAGACAAATGTGAAATTCGAAAAGACAATTTTAAATTGTATGACACTCAGTTCATCGAGGAAAATTTTCCGGCAGTTGGCTGATGATTTTGATTTACCAACAAATGGGACCTCGAGTAAATTACAAAATCTTCTACGGAGTTTTTTTCTTAAAAAAGGACCATCAATGTAATATTTACAATTTGTTGTTGTTTTTATTAGTTGTATTAATTTTTTTTTTTTTTTACTTAATCAGTTTGGTGATTTTAGATGAAATTGATTATTTGGAGACGAGTAATCAAGACGTTTTAGCCAGCATTTTTGAATGGGCATCACTACCAAACTCCCGGTTAATTCTTATAGGAGTAGCAAATGCGTTATCTCCACTAGATCAAACACTTCCTTGCCTTAAATTATTAAGTGATTACGAACCAGAAATAATGAGATTCAATCCCTACACTAGACAAGAAATTAAAAACATAATTGAAGATAGATTACAACCGGTATTCATATCAATTGATTGGTTTTTTTTTACTTTTTCATATTAATTTTTTTTTTTTTTTTATAGTTCAAAGAAGACACGGCATCAATTTTCAAACCTAGTGTAATTGAATATTGCTCTAGAAATGCAGCAGCTCATAATGGAGACGCACGGAAAGCTTTATCTCTGCTTCGTCAAGCTGCATCTAATGCAATTAAACCGACAACGAAGTTATCCCATAGAAATAGCGAGAGTAAGGAATACAAGATTTTAGAATTTTACGTTGCAATTTTAAAATTAACATCTTGAATTTTTAATTAGATGAGCCAATATCGAAAATTGAAGTTGGAGTTGAAGATGTTCAAAACGTTTTAAGCTCCGTGAATAATTGCACATCGTCAGTTGACGGACATCAACTTCCATTACAGCATAAAATTGTAATTTTTTGTTTGATGTCACAATTGAAAAAGTGCAGGAGTAAAGACTTGACAGTTGGAAAAGTAATTTGCTAGAAAAATATTCTTTAGGGAAAGAAAATTGATTTTTTTTTCTTCTTATTTCAGTTACATGACGCTTATAGTTCCCTCTGTCGGATGCAACAAATTTCTCATGTGGATTCTGCTGAATTAATTTCAATATGCTCACAGTTAGAAGATCAAGGGATATTTTTACTTCAGAAAAAGAAAGAGACCAGAATGACTAAAGTATATTTTTAAAGATTTTATTATATTAAATGTTAATGTGGAAAAATTGAATTTTTATAGGTAAAATTACGTATCAGCGAGATGGATTTGGAGCCGATTTTAAGGCAAGAAAAAGCTATCGCGAGTTTAATGCAATGATTGTAAATTTGTAAATAAAATAACATGAATTTGTAAAATCATGATTGAAAAAAATAAATGTAAATTTCACGTTCAGTTAATAAAAAAATTTCACCATTTGTTCAGCATCCGAAAGATTTTTCTGGAATTTGAGTGGGTTAAAGTTTGTCTGTGCTCTGTTGAGCGATGTCAGGTCTCTGATTGGCTGACTATGAGTGTAGGAGTTTCACATACGTACCGCAAGATGTCAGGGGAATCGCACAGAAAACTAGAACATTGTGGGGAAGTAAACGCGACAGGTGAAGGGGCAGCGAAGAAGGCAATGAAAAGGTTCGATTGAAACGAAAGTCAGGAGTTTGTACGATCACAGGAAACCGGTAAGATGTATTACATGACTTTAACTATTAGAACTGCATTTTAACAAGCTGAATGAATCGTAAACGCGAGTAATTAAGCCGAATCAATTGCAAGCTTATGAATTACAACATGGCGACTGATTCATCCTTCATTCATAATTAAACATATATATAATAACATTTTTTTTTTTAAAAAAAATACAAAATCAATAATTTTTATTTTGGTTTTTATTTTTATCTGTAAATTTTATTTTTTTAAAAAATTGAAGATAAGTAGGAAAATATAGAGAGGAAGAATACACATTACCTTGTATAAATTTCATGCTGCATACACACGACATATACATATAAATTGCAAAAATTGATGACTAAATGCACGCAAAAAGCTTTTAAGAGCCCCCTTATTTGTTTACCCCATTAGCTTTGAGACATGTTTGTTGTAATGTTTCTACGGTTTTGTTTTACAATCGATATTGAAATAGCACTATAAATATTCTAAAATTTATGTTGCATTAAAAGTCTTGAACGCAAATGAAACTTAACTCTTCCATTTACATGAACAAGTAAAATGTAAATTCACTTAATAAAATTGAAAAGAACAAATCAACACTTATAATTTCTTTATCTCAAAATCGTCTTTTTATAATAACAGAAAAACAATTTTTTTCAATTACCGAAATTGATTTGAATCCCCTAGGAAACAATGTAAGTTTGTTTTAAAAAAAGTCAATGCATTTGGTTTACAGAAAACTATACAAATAGAACACTACTAAAAAAAAAAAAAAATAGAGAAATCAATCAAGGCGTGCAAGAAAGATGGGATCAGAAACTCAATTTTGCCTTCGATGGAATAACCATCAATTGAATATGCTCACTGTTTTCGAAAACTTGTTGCAAAGTCAAAGCTTGGTCGATGTGACTTTGGCTTGCGATGGACTCACTTTAAGAGCTCATAAAATGGTGCTATCGGCCTGTTCGCCCTACTTCCAAACGCTGTTCACAGAAAACCCTTGCAAACACCCAATCGTCATTCTTAAAGATGTTACGGGAAATGAATTGCAAGCCTTACTTGATTTCATGTATAAAGGAGAGGTGAATGTTTCGCAAGAGAAATTGTCCTCTCTATTGAAAACGGCCGATTACTTGAAGATCAAAGGGTTAAGTGAAGTGTGTCGACGCGGATTGGACGACGGAGAAACCACTGTCATTTCAAACGATACAACTGCGAATAATAAAAAAACGAATCATAAGAAAAGATTGAGAGGAAGAAATCATTCCGGAAGTGCCCCACCCTCACCTGCATCATCAACTAAGAATGACCTGTACGTGGACATCAAAGGATCACCTGAAATTGTAGAGAGTCAAGTAGATTTGCCGGCAGCTGATGTATCGTCGCTCGACTCGGTCGGAAACACACGAGTAGAAACAGAGAAGGACCGGGAAGAAGATGAGCCGGGTGAAATAAATATTGATGATGCACCGGCGTTGATTTCGCTGCCGAGACATGTAAGATTCTTTTTTTAATATTAAAAATGAATTTTCAATGTAGAATTTTATTCATTTACACTTTTTTTCCGTGTGTGCAAATAGGAAAAAATATCACCGCCATTAGGGCCGGAAGCGACTAATAATTTCCCAACGACTGATCCCCCGATGCTCCCTTTGCCATCAACTTCTGCTCAAGGTTTGTTTTTTTAATAAGCGGTGAATTAATATTTAGCGATGAATTTTTAAGTAAAGTAAATGTCAAGTCTTGTAAATTAGCAACTTGAGTGCGTTTAAAAATGAATGGAAAGAATAAAGGTAGAATACGCATACGCTAGGCGGGTCTTCCAATGTTAAAACCAACATTACCAAAAAATAGGCTTACTCTGTAGTTTGAATGACTAAAGTACTTATTTTTTTTAAATTCGACCAGCTGTTACACTATGGGTAAAAATGATGCGTAGGCAAAAAGTTGGGTAACGGGAAAGTGTTTGTATTTTACTTCCGGTAATGGCCGCCCCGCTCTAGAGATACGTTTATATGCACTCGTAAAACTCTCTTATTTTAATCGTATATGGTCATTTTTAATGACATTTTAACAGCTTTAACGACACATTTACTGGATAAATAATTATTAGTATTTAAAAATGCGTGAAAATGAATGACGTGAAACTTTATAATTTTTTTTTCATTGAAATTTTCAGGTTTGCCCCCCATTTCAGGTCTGATACCCGTTTCCCGCCGGGCTCTAGCTTACGCTCCTCAACGATGCCGACTTTGCCAAAAAGTGATTTCCAATATCTACAATTTCCGCAAACATATGAAAGTTCACAGTCCCGTTCAACAACGATTCGAATGTCATCTTTGTCTAAGAGTTTACAACCGGGAAGATAACCTCAGGTGGCATTTGCGAACAAAACACGGGGTTCAACTACGAAGAAAGCCCCGCAGACCAGGAGTTACGCTTCTGCATGATCAGCAATTTCCAGCTCCCGAGCAAAATCAACTTCCACCCTGATAAAAATAAAATAATGTCGGGGTGAATTTTAAAAATGGCTCAACATTATAATTTATTTTTCAAATGATTATTACTCTTAATTTTTAAATGTTGTAATATATATATACTGCCAATAACGCACGTTCAAAATACTCATTTTTCAGTCATTCTCCAAAAACAGTCTCTTGTACCTCATTAATTCATGTCTTTTAATTTAGTGAGTTTGAAGATGCAAAATATTTACATACACTTAATTCCTCAGGTACTTACATCAATAGAAACAAACCAACTCTCCCATGAATCATTTAATGGATTTTGATACTCATGTTTAAGATAACTTTTACATTATTTTTAAATACATTTTTGTTAAAAATAGTGCTAATTTAAAATTGGCAATACAACATGTACCTGCATACCATAATAGTTCAAACTGTACCTGTAATATCAGCAACAAAAAAAGGTACCGTACCTGATTTTATAAATAAAATCAGCCAAACGAGCTTATCAATAAATATTTTGAATAATTTAAATGAGATATTTTAACTGTTGAAAGTTGAGCCTGTGTTGAATTTTTAAACACTTGTTTTTTTGTTTTTGAAGAATCAAGAAACATACACGTTTTGAATTTTCTGAACTTTTAAATGGTGGAATTTAATTCGATGTAACTTTCAAATGTTTCTAAATATTCATTGACTGACTCTTGTGACTGTTCTAAGTATATTATATATTAATATTATTGATTGATATTATTCAGGAAATTGTGTATTAAATAAAAATACATTTATTCATATATTATAAAGTTTAATAAATGTATATTTATATAAAATATCTATTAAAAATTATATATTATTATATGATATACATATACAATTGTAATTATATTTCGGTGATTCTACTGTGAAATTAGTGTAGTGTTGGAATATTGTTGGAAAAATCATTTTGGGATTTATAATATTCTATTAACATTTGTTTTTCTTTTTAAATTATTTGTTTCTATTTTATCATGTAAAAAAACTGTAACCGGAACTTAAATAAAAATAAAAAAGTCACCGTTAAAGTTTTGTATGTTTATTCCAATTTAACACGTGCAAAGAAATTGATCATTTACTTATGCATTTCGTACGGACTACCATGCTAAAATCCAGCTAACGATGGAAAAATCCGCTACGCGCCGCTAGTAGTCAGATTTTCTAACATTGCTTGTGTGAAAAGTAAACGCAATCCGACTAGAGTGCCATGAATTCTCAGTAATAATACAACAAGAGCGAGGGGCGATTGCCGCACTAGTTTTTAGTGCTCGAATTTTCCTGCGCGA
>JAQGAS010001413.1:0-19775 GCA_034686365.1 Pachymerium ferrugineum | reverse complement strand
AGGTCAAAGTTTGTGGTTCCATTGAATTGGGCACACACTACTTCCTAGGTTGACATTTACAAACCGTTGATATTTTTGTTCGTTTTGAAATTATTTGGGTGTTTGGGGTCTTTTTACTCACCCTGTATAGCATTTTAAATGTAACATGTAGCTTTAAATGTAATCAAAAATTCGAATTTGCAATGAATCAAATTCTGTGTACTGATTTAAGAAACAAAGGTTCAATACAATTTGAAATTTTGTACCAAACTAATTTATGCAGGCACATTCTTGCTAAACCTAGAAACGTCTAATTACTTTGTTTCAACCAACTCAGAGCAAAATTTTATCTTGCCTCAATTTCACCACGAGTTTAACAGGTTATGTTAGCTAGTTAATGAATTATAGGTTAATACAATTATACATACAAATACTATTATATTTTTATAACCTTTTGGTAACAAAATGAAATAATTCCAGTTGATTTTAATTATTAGGTTATGGTTTATTTTAGCCACGCATCTTTTTCTAGCAAACAAGCAATTTCTAATCGACAAATGTATTGAAATATGATACTGTCCTTAATGGATCATTTGGTTACCCTTAAAAATTTTTTATCACTGATATTCATTTAAGAAATATTGGGTATTAATTTTAGTTTTAGAAAATTCAGAGAACAGATAGAAAAATCAGCCTTTTTATTTCACAAGTCAGTATTGTATAACTGAAGTTTTTATAGGCAAATTTTTACAGAGTAGATTTAAAAAATAATTGAACCAAGTTATTGCAATTCAACAAAACATTTAAATCATTTAACAGTTCGGTTGCTGGCCACAGTTGGCGCTGTATGCTCTCTAGCAACCAGAAATCTCTGAAAATGAGATAATATAGGAAAAAGCAAATGGTGCAGCCATTTTATGGAAAGGAAGAATTGTCTATGGCTGTAAGTTGTGTGAATTTATAAGGACAGTTGTGGTGCATTTATACTATTTAAGAATAGATGAGAGCTGGCTTCACTATAGTTTCATTAAATAACATATCACTAAGAGATTTTGTATGCCCAATTAGATTAAATTTCATGAATAAATTATACCTAATGAAATTAAGGTATAACTACAGTGAAATTCGTTTATAACAACTTCAGTTAAAACGATCATCCAGATATAATGACCACTTTTTTCAAATTTGGTTTACTCGCTGTTAATTGTATATTAAGGAAATCCGGTTATAACGAATGTGGATATGATGACGAAGTCGGTTATAACGACCTAATTTTAGACGATATTTGGCTAGAAATTCGTTTATAGGGACTACGACGTCACATGTTCTGTGTTTTGAGGTTTTTTCGGCCTTGACATGGCACGTCAAAGCAGAAACAAGACTCAAATTACTGACTTTTTAGAATAATTTGTGTGTAATTTTAACTTTTATAATGTATCTACAAAATGCAAGTTCTGTATTGTATTTAATGTCAAATAATGACAGTCTAATGAACAGCAACAGTTTAGCTTAATTAGAAATCAAATTTTATGTCCTCCATTTATAAGGACTTCCGGATATAACGACCAAATTTTGAATCCCCGTGGCCGTCGTTATAAACGAATTTCACTGTATTTCACTAAAAAAAATTAATTGAACGAGGTTTACTACAAAAACATAATTTAACAGTACATTAAAAATAAAGTTTCTCTACACTTTGTTATGGCAATATAAAAAATGGTAGCAAAGCTATTTTTGCTCATAAATAATAAAATTTTGTGTACTTATTATTAAAATTTAGGTTTGCTACAATCAGAATAATGTACCAAATTAATTTATATATTTATGTGTTCTTAGAAAATCAAAATTGGTAGAAAAAAGTTTTTTTTGAAACTACATGCTCATTTAATTAACAAATGTGTGAAAACCTAATAAAAATACATTAACACAACGTAATTAAAGGACATTTCTTTATAGTATAAGTTAGTAGGTATGATAACATCGTTACTGTACAAAGCTGTAAGTGATGATGATGTGAACTGAGTGAGTAACGACTTGTACTTTTCTATAATAGTAAGTCATTAACCTCTCACTCTGGGTCATACATTTCAACTTCTAGTTACTTACTTTCAACTTCTAGTTACTTACTTTTCTGAGTCTTTTCATCTTTCTACTATTGCAATATTTGTTTGCCCTTTTTGTCCAAATGCTGCCCAAACCATCACAGATCCCACAACATTCTGCCAACTAAAAAAACTCCAGTTTTCTTTCATGACAATAATTATGTCAGCAATCAGGACCATCTAGGTTGAACAGAAAAAACCACTTGGTTCCATTCTTTGGTTTAGGACATCTTGATTATGTTTTAACCTAAGCACTTCAATATATGGGTTTTGTTTACCCATGGCTTTACAGCCATCTTTTCATAACAAAGAAATCATTAACAAAAAACTTAATATTTTATACTTATGGTGCACACCATAATATTACAAATTTAGTTAAGTGAATAAGAGGATGGAGTTGAAGAATATCAAGAAATGTTTTTTCATCCATTAACAATTGAGCAACTGTCAACTTTTCTAAGTCAAAACAATTCTGTAGTAAAAATTTCTTTGCAACAATCAGGTTATTCAAACAGAGCTAAAAAAAGCTTATTGCACTTAAATAATTTTTTAAATTTCTAAATAGAATTTCATAATCCTTTCTCACATAATTTCCCATCTGGGGAGAAAATGAAACAAAGTACAGTGTCAAATCAATTGGGCATATTTTTTGAACTATACCTATTGCAAAACCACAAAACATTTAAATCATTTAATAGTTCAGTTGCTGACCACAGTTGGCGCTGTATGCACTCCAACAACCTGCATGCAGAAAACCAGGAAAAAGCAAATGGTGCAGCCGATTTTTGGAAAGGAAGAATTGTCTATGACTGTAAGTTATTTGTGAATTTATAAGGACAGTTGTGATGCAATTAAACTGTTTAAAAAATAGATGAGAGGTAGCTTCACTATAGTTTCATTACATAACGTATCACTAAGAGATTTTGTATGCCCAATTAGGTCAACTTCTTATGGACTAAATTATACCTAATGAACGGAAGATATAACTATTTCACTAAAAGAAAATTAATTGAACGAGGTTTACTACAAAAACATAATTTAAAAGTTCATTAAATATATAAAAATACAATCAAACCCGAGCGAAGCCGGGGTAGCACCGCTAGTGTACCAAATTAATTTATATATTTATGTTCTTAGAAAATCAAATTTGGTAGAAAAAAGATTTTTTTGAAACTACATGGTCATTTAATTAACAAATATGTAAAAACTTAATTAAAAGACAATAACACATAACTTAATTAAACGACATTTCTTTAGTATAAGTTGGTAGGTATGATAACATCATTACCACAGATCAGTAAGTAACAGTTTGTTACTTACTGATCTGCCGTTACTGTCTCAAGTTGTAAGTCATGATGATGGGGAGTGAGTGAGTATCGACTTGTACTTTTCTATAATAGTAGGTCAGTAACCACTCACTCCGTGTCATACATTTAAAAAGACGAGAATCATTTAAAAGCTTAGAATGTGTAAGAAAAGCTTAGAATGTGTAAGTTTTAAATTTAATCTTTTAAATTTTTAATTTGTTATGATGTGTGTGTAAATTAATTTACATATACAGTCTTGCTTCATCTTACGTTTTGTGGTTATAAGAAATTTTCAATTACTTTGTTTCAATCAAATTGGAACCACAGGTTTATTAACTGTGGCAGGTTATGTTATTCCCTGTTGCTTTTAATTTAAAATTTTTTTATTTAATAGACTTCCATTTATTTCTGATCGAATTTCACTAAAAAGCCTGTAATATAAAATTTAAAAGGCTACTGACAGTTTGAAATATTACTCTTCTGATCTTCAGGCAGCCAAAATAGTGGCTTCAAATGCACAAAAAATAATGTAAAAATATAATTTCCAAACTTACAAAATTTGATATAAAGTGCATGTTTACTACGATTATGATGAAAAAAGCTCTTTTGGTCACACGTAATATACCAAAGGAGGATACTTGTTTAAATTTCTGACAAAACTTTTTTCCTTGTGTTGAATCAGTTACTGCTAGTGGTAAGTGTTACGGCAATGTTTGTTGTCTGTTTTATTTTAAAAATACAGATAACCAGCTATTGCTTGTAGTACATATTATTAGAATTAAAATCAGTTTTGTGTTTGTGAGTTCAATACAACATTCTGCATAGATAAACTTCAGGTTACAACCCTATGATGAATGAACAAACAAAAGAGAAATTGTAATTGTCTCATTGTCAATTGTCAACTGGACTGTTCAATGCATGTCCAATAGAATTACAATGAAATTTCAACATTTGTGTATGAATTCTTCGAATAGTTCATTTTGACTGAACGGGTTTCCAAAGCTATTTAAATTCTAGCTAGAATTGGTCAGAGTTGATACCTTATGTTGAAAATGCGCAGAACTAGCTCACGTTTTAGCGAAGTCGAGTAAAAGCAAACGAGAATAGTTGTTAACTACATACTGGATGTCCACTGGAATTCCACTGAAGTATGTACTTCCAGTTCATTGGAGTTCAACTGGACTTTCTAATGCAAGTCCAACGGAATTCAAATGAAATTTCAACATTTGAGTATGAATTCCTTAGAATAACTTATTTTCACCGAACGGGTTTCCAAAGCTTGCGACGTCATTGCCGACAATGCTCAGAATCGATACCTCATGTCGAATTTACGCAGAACCAGCTCAAACATCGCAAGGAGGTGGCCAGAACGAGTTGCAGTTGTGTTTAAACTACACACTGGACTTCCACTGGAATGCGTACTTGAGTTCAATTGGAATTCAACTATTTTTCCAATGGAGTTCAACTGGACAGTACAACGCATTTTCAATGTAAATCCGATGAAAAGTGTAGCAGCTGAGTATGAAATCCTTCGAATACCGGCTCAATATTTGGCAATGTCGTTAAAAGCAAGCTCAGTGGAATTCCACTAGAGTCTGTGCTGGAATTGCTGGTTGAATTCATTTTGCCTTTTAATGGATGTCTATTGGAGTCCAGCAGCAAACTACTTACTACAGTCAGTTTATTCCAACAGAGAAAAATAGAGCACTGGTTCATGAATCGAATGCGAATGCGTGTGGAAGCAAATCGAAATTCCACCCGCATTCGCGTGCAGCCATAACCATTTTCCATGATCAACGTGTCCTTCCAACAGAAGCAGGAAACCCTTGACATGACAACTACTTTGACAACAGCTGTGACAACAGCTGTAACGACGACGGCAACTGTAACGATGGCGGGGCCATCACCAACAGTGCAATTGATGGTAAGTGTCTGATGTGAATGCCAGTGGAATTTCATTTGCACAAGGGCGGAATTCAACTGGAATGCCTGCCCTTGTGCAAATGTATTTCCACTGGCATTCACGTTGAAAGGGTTTCACAACCACAATACAAATTCGTGTACCTAAAACAGGAGAACCGTGAGACGGCCAAACTGTGTTGGCAAGTATTGGAGGAGGGTGGTGCGGACGCAGTAAGACGGGCAATGAAGGAAGCGGCGGTTGCAGCAGTTAAAGAAGCGGTGAAGGAAGCAGTGGTGAAGGATGCATTGAAGGAAGCAGTTTGTGAAGCGGTGAAAGAACTGTCGACCGTAGAAAAGAAGAGGTGGAGCAAAATAGAAAAAGATGAGTGGGAGACGGAGTTGGAGGAGGAGGAGTTGGAGGAGGAGGAGGAGGAGTTGGAGGAGGAGGAGGAGGAGTTGGAGGAGGAGGAGGAGGAGTTGGAGGAGGAGGAGGAGGACGAGTTGGAGTTGGAAGAGGAGAAGGACGAGTTGGAGTTGGAGTTGGAGGAGGAGGATGATGAGGTACCGGCAAGGATGAGGTAATGATAATAATAATAATAAGGATGATTTTTTTCAGCTGTTTTTTTATTTCATTGCTTGTTTTCCATTTTAGGTGGTAGCCAGAGAAGAGGTTCAACGTTTTCGAGTGCTGCTGCTGCTGCTCTCACATGTGGACAAAGTCAATGTCAAGGATGTTATTGGTTTCTTAACATTTATTGTATTTTCCCTCGTCTCTTTTTGTTTTTTTTATCGCTCGCACTGTTCAGTCTGTCTTGGAAAAAGACAACAATTTAAAGTTAAATCGGTTTATTTTTCTCTTCCATTGCCATCTCAACATTGAAATAAAAATGTCAACTTGATTTTCAAATTGTCTTTCTTTTATTTAAATCTTTTAAACACGAAACTATAATCAAATCAAATCAAATCATACTCGTAATCGTAATCGTAATCAGTCCAGTCCAGTTGCAGTTTGCTTAACTTTATATACTAGAAAAGCGGTTTGCTGGATAAAAGTGGGCCTGAAAAGGATTGGTATTTGAAAATGATGAAATGAGAGTAGGAGTGGCTGCAAGATTTTAAAAATTAAGTGGTTTAATTTAGTTGTAGTGTTTATGACATAGTGGACCAATTTCAGCAAAACGTTTTCTTTCTTAGTGATAACTAACAATTTAGAAACATTGATATGAATAATTAATAAAGTGAACTTTCAATTTAGCCGAGTTACTTTAAATTGCATTACCAAATTAGATGACCACCCCAACGAATTAATATTTAACCTATTGGAAATCGATTACCAATTTTTGACGAATTGCAGTTAAGCCCTAATTCTTAATTTGCTGTGAAGGTTGCATCAAATTTCCAAACAGAAATCTCTAAACAGAAAAAATTATATCGCTTAAAAAGAAAGAAAAAAACCTTCTACATCAATGTCATTTCCCTCCTATGCATTATTATCCACGGTTGAAATAACACGACAATAATAACTAGAAACTATACTAATTTCATATCTTTGTCTCTATTCACAGAACTTAACCTACCTTTATTTTTAAGTGTGTAAAGTGCCTGTGAAAGACATGTGCTTGTCCCTGTAATGCACCTTTACAGAGCAGACATAGCAAGTTTTGTTAGTCTTGTAGAGGCTTTGTCTGTCTTGCTGGTAGGCAAGAAAAAATTCCCTGTTTTGGGCATCTTGGAACCCAAAGTTACCCTTCCAACATGACTTAAATGTTACAACTGACAATGGCTCAGCATGTTGAGGCATTGGTAAAGGGAACAAGTTCAAGTCTTAGTTCAATTCAAACTTAAACATCTTTCAGAAACTTTAAAAAAACAATAATTATGTATATACTAATGTTAAATATTTCTCCCATAAATGTTGAATTTGTGGGAGATTTACAGGGATGCACACATGGCTTTTACAGGCATTTTATGGAGACATCATGCTATCCAGTCTAAAAATATAATCTGCTGTTACTGTATCTTCTAATGTGGCTAGGCTCACATTTATTTACCACTGACACTATTACAATAATTAATTTTACTTGTGTACTATTTTATTGTGTCAACTGTTGCGACCTTTGTAGTTTGTTTTGCAAAAGGGTAATGTAATATTTTCCACACAAACAGCTAAAATTAAACAAAATTTTATCAAAAAATTATTAAATGTTATCAAAACACTGGTTTTTACCAAAATTTAGTTAAATAGCAGAAATGGTAAAAACCTAAACCATAAAAATATGCCTTACACGTAACAGAAAATGTACATTTTTTTTAAACTATAATTAGCAGTGCATAATTTCATGTTCAACCTATTTTTTTTGTGTTACCTAGTTTTCAAAAATAAATTGTTAAAGTTTAAAAATGAAAGTATCAACAGAAGACTTGAAGGAAATAATATCTCAGATATGACATGGCATGTCTAGAGTGACCACCTTTCAATTTCTGAAAAACCAGAGATTGGAGTAGGCACACTGTAACGTTATTAATTTTAATAATATGTACTACAAGCAATAGCTGGTTACCTGTATTTTTAGAAAACAGACAACAAGCATTGCAGTAACACTTACCACTAGCACAAACTGGCCCTACATTTCAATAATAAATTACTTTGTGCGAGATTTACAGGGATGCACACATGGCTTTTACAGGCATTTTATGGAGACATCATGCTATCTAGTCTAAAAATATAATCTGCTGTTATGTTCTAATGTGGCTAGGCTCACATTTATTTACCTTTTCTTCTTAATTTCTATTAATTTTCTTCAACCTTTTTCTTCATTTACCTTTTCTTCAACATTCTTGCTTCATTTTACATTTTGTGGTAATAAAAAATTTCAAATCACTTTGTTTCAATCAAATTAGAACCAAGTAACAGGTTTATTAATGATAAATATTTCATTCATACATTCATTCATACATTTTATTTACAATTTATATTGCAATTCCACAAATCATAAAATAGTTCAGTTGCTGGCCACAGTTGGCACTGTATGCATGCCAGCAACCTGCATGCAGAAATCCCAGCAAATGAAATAATACAGGAAAAAGCAAATGATGCAGCCATTTTATGGAAAGAAAGAATTGTCTGTAACTGTAAGTTGTGATGCATTTATACTATTTAAAGAATATATCAGAGGTAGCTTCATTATAGTTTCATTACATAACGTATCACCAAGAGATTTTGCATGCTCAATTAGGTTAATTGTTATGGACTAAATATACCTAATGAACGGAAGATATAATTAACTATTTCACTAAATGAAAATTAAATGAACGAGGTTCACTACAATAAGAATAATGTACCAAATTAATTTATATTTACATTTGCATTCTTGCTTCATCTTACGTTTTATGGTTATAAAACATTTCTAATTATTTCGTTTCAATGAAACTAGAACCAAGTAGGTACATGCTTCAATATCACCATAGGTTTATTAACTGTGGCAGATTACATTATTTCCTGTTGCTTTTAATTTAAAATTAGTTACTAATTTTGCATAAGGCATGTGTTATTTATTAAGAAGAAGGAAAAGAGATTCTCTGCATTTACTGCGTTACGTCAATCAAAAGCGCAGCAGTTGAAGCGGATAAATTTTATATGTTCTTAGAAAACCAAATTTGGTCATTAGGTGTTAATTTAATTAACAAATATGTGAAAATTTAATAAAAAGACATTAACACAACTTAACTAAAGGACAATTCTTTATAGTGTAAGTTAGTAGGTATGATAACGTTACTGTACATACAAAGTTCTAAGTCATGATGACGTTGAGTGAGTGAGTAACGACTTGTACTTTTTAATAATAGTAAGCTCATTAACCACTCACTCCTTGTCATACATTTTAACTTCTAGTTGCAACAGTTGAAACCAACAAATTTGTTACCGAACATTATTCAAAAGCTTAGAATGTGTAAGTTTTAAATCTTATCTTTTTAATTTTAAATCTGTTATGATGTTTGTAAATTAATTTACATACTTCATTTTACATTTTGTGGTAATAAAAAATTTCAAATTACTTTGTTTCAATCAAATTAGAACCAAATAACAGGTTTATTAATTGTGGTAGGTTATGTTATTCTCTGTTGCTTTTAATTTAATTTTTTTTATTTAATAGGCTTCCATTTATTTCTGATCAAATTTTACTAAGAAGCCTGTAATATAAAATTTAAAAGGCAACTGACAGTTTGAAGTATTACTTGTCTGATCTTCAGGCAGCCAAAACAGTGGCTTAAACTGCACAAAAGAATAATATAAAAATATAATTTTCAAACTTACAAAATTTGATATAAAGTTGCATGTTTACTACTTTTAGTCACAAGTAATATACCAAAGGAGAATACTTGTTTAAATTTTGGACAAAACTTTTTTCCTCATGTTGAATCAGTTACTGCTAGTGCTAAGTGTTACTGCAATGCTTGTTGTCTGTTTTCTAAAAATACAGGTAACCAGCTATTGCTTGTAGTACATATTATTAGAATTAAAATCAGTTTTCTGCTTGTGAGTACAATACATTCTGCATAGATAAACTTCAGGTAACCACCCTATGATGAATTTAACCAAGATATTCATCATAGAATCAAGAAACGATAAATCCACATTTAAATTGAAATAATGGATGCAACTAAATAAATAAAACACTTTAATCATCTTTGTTGTGCATTTCAATTTTAACATTGTTTTCTCAAGGAACCTAAAAGACTTCAAAGAGTAAACCTGAGATTAACAAGTCTCACAGGAGGTCATTATAGTCATAAAGGGAAACGATAAATCACTGGAGTGAGTTCCCAATCTAGACATTCTTCAAAAAGTTTGAGAGTTTATCCAACACACTATGCAGGTATAACATTATCGTCACTTGTCAATTTAAGACATTTTTAAAAACATTTCATCTACAGAATGCCACAACGTAAACAAGTGATGATGTTGAAAGATCTTACTGCACATTTTGTAGTTAAAAACCTAAAATTTTATTCCATGGAAGAATTACACTGCCTACGTAAGTTTTTTCAGTTACTTAAAATTTTGACTTTACTTCACCATATCTAGCTGGCCAATTAAATCAAAATTTAATCGACGTGTTGAAAGATGGAGGATACACTAACATTCCAAACATCTACAAAGACCGCTTAATCTCTCCAATGTTAACGAAACTGGATCTTGATCTATGGATAAATGAAGAAGAAGCATTACCTGATATAAACAAATCTGTAAAATTAATAATGTGCAAAGTACATTTATACACAATGAATTTTTTTTATTTATTTCTAAATATATCTAATTTCAAATAGAATTTAACACACTTGAACATGATGGTTTGGGATGTCGATGAAGCAAATGTAATGAATTTAGTTTGTAATCTACCACAAATTATTGACTTACGAATTAAATGTTGCAATGACAACATTTTGGAAGAAATAGGCAACAGTTGTCCACAGTTAAGAATTATTTTTTTAAATTATGCACTTGTAACTGATGAAGGAATAAGTCGTTTGTGCCAATCAAAGTCAAGAGGTAGCAAAATCGAACATCTCAAATTTGAAGGGAGGTCAAATATTACACAAAACGGATGTGTAATAGCATTAGAAAATTTGAAAAGTTTACAAATTTTTGAGGGCTGTAACGCATTACTTTTTCTGTTGCAAACTTGGCTAGAAAGTTCTTCAAATTTCCCAACTCTGCAATTGACACATTTAAGTTTTGAAACAAATGTTTTAGTAAAAGAAGATTTTTTCTTTTTGAGAAAAGTTTGTCCAGAACTTTGCACACTTGTTATTTACTGCAACTCTCTTGCAGATGATCTTTATTTAATAAAAACATCTTGGGATCAACTTGAAAATTTTACATTACAAGCACCATTTAGAAATGATTTTCAAAAACATTTACCACTTTTGACAAATATTGGCACAAACTTCACAACTCTAGCATTGAATTACCCTGATAATGTTGAAGTTATCCCTCTTGGGCTAGCATGCCCAAATTTGATTGATTTGACACTGTATTTTGTTTCATTTTCTCCTCAGATGGAAAATTATACGAGAAAAGATTATGAAATTCCATTTAGAAAGTTAAAAACTCTTACATTATTTAAGTCCAATATGTTTTTGTGGCTCAATTTGAATAATCGGATTGTTGCAGAGAAACTTCAGATTAAATATTTACTACGGAATTGTTTTGACTTGGAAAAGTTGACAATTGCTCGATTGTTAATGGATGAAAAAACATTTCTTGATATTCTGCAACTCAATCCTCTTATTCACTTAACTAAATTTGTAATATTATGGTGCAAAACTTTAACTACAGCAGGGATAATGGAGTTATTACAAAGAATGAATGAATTAGAATTTCTACATATCTCAGGATGCCCAAACATTGATAAGAAAATTATAAGATCCTATATTAAAACTAACAATTATAATGTAAAATTAGAATATGAGTAAGTTATTTTTCAGCTTTTGGCTTCATTGTATTACTAACAGTATTTTGTTTTGAGTAATTGTTTCTCATTTTCTTGCACTATAAATATAACGTAACATTGAAATTGAAATAATTGATGTAAAAGAAGAATAAAACACTTTTTATTGTCCAATCTATCTATCTTTCTATTTAAGAGCGAAGGAAGTTCCAGCAGTAATAACTAAGAGTTTGGAAAAAAGGTAAGGGAAGGAATTGGGTTTGAGCTTTAAAACGTAGTATGGGAGGGATTAGGTGTGAATATTAAAACGTGGTCAGGAAAGGGATGGGGTGAGAGTTTTTAAAAGTGGTAAGGGAAAGGATTGGGTGAGAGTTTTGAAGAGGTAACAAAAAGAATTGGGTGATAATTTTTGAAAAGTGGCAAGGGAACGAATTGGGTTCGAACGTTTTAAATGGGTGAGGGAAAAGATTGGGTGAGTGTTTTTGAAAAGTGGTAAGGGAAGGAATTGGGTTTGAGCTTTCTAAATGTGGTAAGGGAAGCATTGGGTGAGAGCAAATTGGTAAGATAAGGAATTGGGTTTGAGCTTTTTAAATGTGGTAAGGGAAGGCATTGGGTGAGAGCAAAGTAATAAAAGAAGGAATTGGGTTTGAGTATGAAAAAGTGGTAAGGGATTAAGTTTGAAAAAGTGGTAAGCCGGATAAAAGTTGGCCTGAAAAGAGTTATGATTGAACCCCCAATATTAATGGCACAAAAAATATTGTTTTTTTTGCAGATGATCCGTGGTTTTACCACGGGCTTTCCCTAGTTTAATTTTAATGTTGTTTTCTGAAAGAGACCAAAAGAATTCTAAGAGGAAACTAGAGAGGACCAAGTGGGGGTGTGGGTAGAGGGGTGCATCAAAGCTTCACCTGCAGCATCCAAGATGCCTGAGGCTGAATTTTGTTATCAGGCAACCACCCATGCACCATGATGAAAACATCAAGTGATGAAATCAGTGTGAAAAAGTGCCTTTAGAATACAGTTTGTTAACTCCAAGAGGGGGAGAAATGGTTGAGTGAGTTGAGTCAGAGCCAAATGATAACTATGTGCGAGCCACTATTTGTTGCAAAGTAACTTCTGAAATCCAAGAAATAAAAGATGTTTGTTCATGATTACTGAGTCTGAGATTTTCTAGGTTTTTTTGTTAAAAAGATTAGACACTATCTATGTATGGTACTTTCAAACTTTTGTTCATTTTAAAATAAATACAATTTTTTATGCCAAATAAATTTTTAAAAAAATATTTGCAAAAATATTAAATGATTTCATAACTTTCTTTACAGATTTATTGCAATTTTTTGGCTGGTAACAAAATTAAGTCATTTTGAAATTTACTCCGCTGTAAACTCTGCTGTAAAGTTGTAAAACTCAAAGTAAGAAGTATAAGAAGTACATTTGCCCCTTCTAGAAAATTTGCTATAATTTAATTTGTTTTTTTTCTAAAGTGTGAAAATCATTATTTTTTTCAGGTATCCAGACATATTTTCATTTGTTCCCTTCCTGTTTTATGCTGCATTTTTTGAAAATGATGAAATAAGAGTAGGAGTGGCTGCAAGATTTTAAAAATTAAGTTGTTTAATTTAGTTGTAGTGTTAGACATTGTGGGACCAATTTCAGCAAAAATTTTTTTTTCTTAGTGTCAATTAACAATTTAGACATTTTGCTTATAAATAATTTATACAGTGAACTTTCAATTCAGCCTAGTTACTTTAAATTGCATTACCTAAATATATGACCACTCCAACAAATTAATATTTAACCTATTGGAAATCGATTTGTCATTTTATAAACAGCAACCAATTTGTTATGAATTGTTAAGCCCTAATTCTTATGTAATTTGTTGTGAAGGTGGCATCAAATATCCAAACACCATCTCTAAACTGAAAAAATTCTATCCTTAAAAAAAAAGAAAAAAACCTTCCAAATCGATGTCATTTCTCTCCTAAGCATTATTATCCATGGTTGAAATAACACGACAATAATAACTAGAAACCATACTAATTTTATATCTTTGTCTCTATTCACAAACCTTAACCTACCTTTATTTCTAAGTGTGTAAAGTGCCTGTGAAAAACATGTGCTTGTCCCTGTAATGCATCTTTATAGAGCAGATGGAGCAAGTTTTGTCTGTCTTGTACTGTAAGGGCAGTAGCAGGTACACTCTTAAAAGTAAAGGTAGAAGAAGGTCTGCAAATAGGGACAAATGGATAAAAAGATCTAAAAGTAGCATAGGTTTCTACTATGGAAGGTCTAACATTTTAAACTTCCGTAGTAGAAACCTATACTGTTTTTAGACCATTTTATCCATTTGTCCCTATTCACAGACCTTCTTCTACCTTTATTTGTAAGAGTATAGGCAAGAAAAAATTCCGTTTTGGGCATCTTGCAACTGAAAGTTACGCTTCCAACAATACTTAAATGTTACAACTGACAATGGCTCAGCACATTGAGGCAGTAGGGCACGAGTTCGAGTCTTCGTTCAATTCAAAATCTTTCAGAAACTTTAAAAAAAACAATAATTATGTATATACTAATGTTAAATATTTCTTCTGGTCCACGAATGTGGGCGTGGGTTCAAATCACACTCCTAACACCAGTGTAGTGCTCTTATACCTGATGGTTTAAGAGTATTGTGTATGTGGTTTAAAAGAAATAAGGAGTCAGTGATTTCAGTTTAAACTTAAGGTTCCCTAACACTAACTCTGAGAACTGTCTTAAATGCTAGCTAGAGTTCAAGTGAGTCTTTTCTATCTTCCTCATCCTCAACTCTAGCTATCCCTACGTCATAGGTCCCTCTGGGTAAAACAACCCTTTTCCCAGAAGGGCAAGCCCTAAGTTGGACACCTGGCCTCACTTTGGGCCTAAATATGAATGTCCAACTAATTGTATATTATGGGCACTACACCATAAATGTTGAATTTATGGGAGATTTACAGGGATGCACACATGGCTTTTACAGGCATTTTATGGAGATATCATGCTATCTAGTCTAAAAATATAATCTGCTGTTATCTTCTAATGTGGCTAGGCTCACATTTATTTATCACTGACACTATTACAATAATTCATCTTACTTATGTATCCAGACATATAAAATATTTTTAGATTACATAACACCTCTTAAGGTTCCTAGACAGCACATTGCAAACGTATTTTGGGAAATATATATCTTGTGTAAATAGTTTCCAAAATAAATTATTAAAGTTTGAACATGAAAGTACCAACAGAAGACTTGAAGAAAATAATATCCCAGACATGACATGGTGTGTCGAGGACTCACTCACCAATTTTTAGAATTTTTCATGATACAGTTTTTAAAACACTGGCTACACTTAATGGCTATAGACTAGCTAGCAATAAGCAACAAAATTCAACATGAGAGTATAATAGTGGTTATTGAGCAAACCAAAATTTATTGTTCTTGAATTCACATATTATAAACTTAATTATGGCTATGATTGTGCATTCTTTCAGAAAAGCATGCCAAAGTTGCATTACAGAAACGTTTCAAAACTGACGTCACAACTATATAAACCAATAAAAAGTGAGTACTTTTAACCCCACCCATCTCATATACATAAAAAATCACTCTGATGTTGACCTACAGGACATTGACTAACTGACTAACATCAAAAATTATTATTTAATTAATAATTTTAATTTAATAATTTAATTTAATTAATATTAGTGTGACAGCTTTATCCACTCAAACAAACCAAATGGCTCCTGTTTTGGGATATTGGAACATTCGTGGCGTAAGTTAACTCATTAAATTAAAGTTTGCCAGCTTCAATTAACCTTTAAATCTAAAATTATAGGTGGCCCAACCGATCCGGCTTTTGCTTACATATGTGGGACAGGAATTCGAGGACAAAAAATATGAGTGCGAACCGGCACCTAATTATGATAAATTTTGTTTATTCGATGAAAAATTTAACTTGGGGTTGGATTTTCCTAATGTAACTTTTTAATGAATATAATTATATTTTTACATACTGCACATGTATTTATTTCAGTTGCCGTATTACATTGATAACGATGTAAAATTATCACAGAGCGGCGCAATTATGCGTTATTTGGCTGAGAAATATAACTTGGGTGAGTTTCAAGTTACCAAAAATTTTTATAAAAGTTTAGCTAAAGTTGTCTAAGTGTTTGAATAATTATTTGCTTGAGATGGTATAAAATTTTGAATTCATGCCTGCACCCAACAAAATTTTACTAAATATTTGCATGTTTTGCATGCATTTTTGAATCCATTTCATGGCTTTACAAAGTTTTTTATTCATAAAGTTCCGGCAAAACTTGAAGAAAAGAACAGAGTGGCATTGGCCGAATGCCAAATCTATGATTTGATGAGTGAATTTGCTCGATTTTGCTACAATCCTGCTTGTGTAAGAAGTGAAGTTTTTTTAAAAATATGTTACAAAAAAATTTGATTATTTTTTGATCGTTATGTAATCTAAATTTCATCATTTCATTATTTTTTCATCATTTTGTAGTCATCGGGATCAGTACAATGTATTTTATGATTACTAAATAATGATCCAAAAATGACTTTAAAAAATGATCTCTTGAACTTATTTTAATCATTTGATCATAAGGGAATTGGAAAGTTTCTGATCAAAAAATGACCTTATGGTCAAAGTCCTAACCTAACCTAACCTAACTTAAGCTAACCAAGAAATAATCAAGTATTTTTAGTAAGGGATTGTGCCAATTAAAATTCAAAAAACAAAAACATTTTTAGGATGAGGTTAAAGCTGCCTATACTGAAAGTTTGCTGGCGGAATTGAAATACTGGTGTGGGTTTCTTGGGAAGAATAAATGGATTGCTGGAGACAATGTTAGAAATACTTATTTTTTGAAATTAATCTAGTTGATATTAATTTCCATTTTTTAACAGTTGTCTTTTATTGATTTTGTAATATATGAAACTATTGACCAAATCCGTACCTTTAAGCCTGATTGCTTAAATGACTTTTCTAATTTGAAGGAATATATGGATCAATTTGAGGTAATTAAATGAAGTTATCAATGTTTGAAACAATATATTAAACGAGATATTTCTTTAAGGCACTCCCAGCTATATCCGAATATATGATGAGTGATAAATTCATGAAAGCACCTTTGAATAACAAAATGGCCACGTTTGGTAAGGAGTAACATTTTAAGATTTCCATATGTATTATCACTTGTAATACTCCGATTGGCCGAAAATTTATCGATAATTTTGGCGTTTCGGCACAAAAACCAACTTGGCCTTGAAATTGTTTGTGCTTTTAGCACAGACAGTTTCTACGTGAGTTTTTGTGCCTAAATGCCAAAATAAATCGATATATTTTCGGCCAAGAGGAGTATTCGGCAAGATAATACTTCGAATCTAACTGTCGGCTGATTAAAACCCAGAATTTTACCCAGCTGAAGCGTCGTTTCCGTGACTGACTGTGTACGGTTTCAAGCACAACTAATAAAAAATTTTAAAAAAATTTTTAAGAAACGTTTGTAACTTACAAAAATTTTTGTAACTAAAAATAAAAATGCTTTGATTTAAATTTATTTTTTTCTTTTTGAATTTTTATTCAAAACATTCAAGCCATCTGAATTTATTCAAGTTATAAAACTTTCACCCAAAATTTGGTGTACAAAACACAGAAATAAGTACATGTGTTGTTCTACCTTCTCTTTTAAGATTGTGGTGACATTTCTTCATTTCTCTATCTTTTTTCCTAACTTATTTTAATTGTCTAATGTTATTGAATGCAGATAAAAAGAATCTACAAGTATAAACAATACATATTTATTAGACTCCATACTCTTGTAACTTACTTGCCCTATTAAGATAGAACTGTTATAAAACTAGGAATTGATACTAACAATCACCAATTCAAAAAAAGTTATCAAAACAAGCAGTGGAAATTCAAGAGTGTATTTTGAGTGTTTCACAACTCAATGACGTAAAATGATGATTGATAACCACTTTATAACTATAACAAAAATGTGTTAATATGCACACTATTTGTTTTGTGCATTCAAGAGGGCAGAGACATATAACTTATTAGGCCACATCCAAAGAAACTCCTTGACCTAGTGGCCCTGTAAATGGATGACAATGTTTGTTCCGTTTGTTATTGAATACTCACAGGTGCTTAACAGGAAACATGACCTGTAACCTAAACTGCATCACAAAAAATTATAAACGTTTGATTTTCTGGTTTAAAAAAGTAATACACAACTTATAAAAAAAAGATAAGTTTTTTCTGGCAATTTGTTCGCCCAAGATTTAAATCTGACAACCCAGGAATCGTTTTGAAGGTTGATTCTGACATTATTGATGACCCTAATAACATTTGTCGATTATTTTGCGATTATTTTAGTGCAGTTCATTCTTTGGTCAACCTGTCAAATATAGGGGTTCCTTGGATCTATTATGTTGTCCTGTTACATTTGAGGGGCTTCACCCCTTTAGAATTTTGTAGAATGATATCATTACAGCCAGTAAGCAGTTTAAAGAATAATTTTTCATCGGGAATTGATGAGATTCCCTCCTTTATTTTGAAGGGAGTGATTGAATATTTATCTACTACATTGACATATATTTTTAATCTTTCTTCGGCAAAGACTTGTTATTGAAAGATTGCCGTAGTAAGACCAATCTTAACAGGATTCTAGAATGTCTGTTACTAATTACAGACCCATCTCAAATCTGTGTTCCATGGCTAAACTTTTTGAATATGTGATCTTTGATCAGATTAATGCATGGTCTTGGACCTTTCTCTCAGAACATCAGTTTGGATTTACAGCTGGGTTTTCTATTGAGATAAATTTATTTTATTTTCTGACTTTTATTGAGAGAGCTATCTCTAATGATGGTCAATTTGATGTTTTCTATATTGATTTCTCTAAAGCTTTTGATACCATCAAACATGATCAAACTCATATGGTTTTGACAAGGTGTTAGGTAAACTACTGAACAAGATGAATGAAAAAATGATTATTGTGATGTGCTTGATTTATAACTTGATTTTGAATAAATGTTTTATACTGGTTAATTGGAAGATTGGTAGAGTAACTCCCATTTAAAAAGGGTTAGAGCTCAAAAACGGAACCTGGAAGTTCCATATCTTCCATCACTATTATCTCCTCTTTTTGTAAGATTTTAGAGATGAGAATAGTTGATGAACTCTTGGTGGACTCTTGACCAGGAATTCTTGTGCCCTTGAGCACCAGTATGGTTATCTAATAGGAAATTATACTGAATGGATGTTACTGATTAAATTTCAATGTATGGCAACTGAGTGGGATCAGGATAAAATACTTTACATAGTAAATACTGATATTTCAAAGGCATTTGATGCTATGAAATAGGATGATATTTTGAGGGGGTTGAGTGATCTGGGATTTGGAGGTAACACACTAAGGCTTTTTTTAAATTGTTTGGTTGGAAGATCAATAGTGATTGGAGGGAATAAGATGGTCTCAGTCTCACAACTATCTTATCCGGAGTGTCAGGGATCTGTTTTGGATCTGCTGTTGTACTTAGTAGGATAATGATTTACTAAGTTGAACATTGGTGATTTATTTATATCTTTTATTGATGATAACACGTTTTTGATGGTGAGTGATGTTGATAAAAAAAAGGTGGACGAGCTCAATGGAGTAAGTGAGGTCATTCATTTCTTAAGTAACTGGTTTGAAAAAGGAGTATGCTGCTAAATACGGACAAAACGAAAATATTACGGATTGCTAGAGTAAAAATTCGTTATTGTTCGACAATATGGGCATGTGTAGCAAAAACAAAATTAAAGAAATTAACTGTTATGGTGAACCCCATTCTTTAAGAGTTATTTTTGATGTCTTCCTAATACGTATACATCAATGACACGGATTTGTACAGCAAATATGCTACTAACAAACGGCTCGGCGGAATTCGCGGGGTTGGGTACCCAAGTATTGGGTACCCAATTTCCCCTGAAATGGGCAAGTGATCAACA